>PVIY010059653.1:0-11980 GCA_004026745.1 Myrmecophaga tridactyla | reverse complement strand
GAGCTGTAGGGTTCAAGTGAGCACGTTTCCAGGCCCCTCCAGGCCACCCACTTAAAATCACGGACAAACGCCCCAAATCTAACACTGGGGACTCGTGAACGCCTGCCTCAGAGAACCAGGGACCAGGATGCTCCCCGGAGCGCAGAGCTGCTGACCCGCTGCGCTGGGGGCGCCCAGCACCTCTCGCTCCCTCACAGGGACAGACTTCTCGGAGACACACTCAAGTCATTGAGCGGCTCCATCCCAGCAGTAGGAAGGCTACGCTGGCCAAAAGGGGGCCCTCCACCAGCGCGACCCTGCACCGACCACGGGGGCCCCCGGCAAGGAGAGGGGTGCAGCCCCTGCCAGCCCCAGAGCCTTCCGCAGGCATGCGCGCGCCTCCAAGCCCACTAGTCCCACTGCAGAGCTGAGTCACCCAGCTGGCGGCGCGGGGCGTGGCTCCTGGAGGACGTGGACAGACCGGATGAAGCAAGATGCTAAGGCAATGGCAGCACTCAAAGGAAAGTGAGCTTTTAACCTGGCATGTCCTGGATGGGGCTTGTTCACTGAAGCAAGCGGCCGGGCTGAGCCTCGTGTGGATGAGAGAGACCCCCTGTGCCCCACCAGTTCTGCTTTGGTAGCTTTAGACACAAGTGGGTAAATAAGGAAGCACTGGACATCGGGCTGGACTGCCAGCAAGTCTCAGTCCCAGGAGTGAGGGTGACAGCTCCTTCTCTAAGTGTTCTCCAGCTGAGCCTCACCAGCTCTCTGTAGATGCGCTGAGCCTCACCAGCTCTCCGTAGATGCTCTGAGCCTCACCAGCTCTCCGTAGATGCTCTGAGCCTCACCAGCTCTCCGTAGATGCGCTGAGCCTCACCAGCTCTCCGTAGATGTGCTGAGCCTCGCCAGCTCTCTGTAGATGCACTGAGCCTCGCCAGTTCTCCGTAGATGCGCTGAGCCTCGCCAGCTCTCTGTAGATGCGCTGAGCCTCGCCAGCTCTCTGTAGATGCCACCTCACTTGACCTAAGCACTGTTATCCCCATTTTACCTGAGGCCGTAGAGGTGTCGTAACTGGCCCCAGGTTGCACAGCAGTGCCGGGAAAGCCATGGCTCGAATCACCCCTGCCGTGCACAGTGCAGCGCACAGGGGGCAGTGCCAACCCTGCAGGCATGGGGAGAGGGGCGCACTCCAGCCCGCCTCGGCCCCGCAACATTAAGGGGAAGCAGCTCTGGGCACACCCGGCTCGGCACCCAGAAGGCTGGCCGGGTGCTCCTGATCCCCACAGCACAGGACAGCCACCAGGAGCCACCCCAAAGTACAGACTAGGGGCCCAGCCCACTCCCCACATCTATGATGAGAACCAGCCAGGGGCTCTGGAACCTGCACTTAACAAGTCCTCAGCAGCTCCTGATGTGCCAGAACGTTCCAGGGCTCCCTAACTTCTGCAAGTTCACCCCTCTGTGAGCAGCCCCCTTTACCTCGGGCCTGCCCGGCACAGTGTGTGACCCACGGCCACAGTGAGGGCACGAGAGCCACGGCCAACGTGCAGATGCACGATCTACAGCCACGGCCACAGACACATGACTCACGGCCACGGTGGGGGCACAAGAGCCACAGCCATGGAGCAACACATGACCCACGGCCATGGCACAGACGCACAACCCACGGCCACAGCCACAGATGCACGACCCATGGCCATGGTGCAGACGCACGACCCACGGCCACGGCACAGATGCACAACCCATGGCCACGGTGCAGACATACGACCCACAGCCACGGCAAAGACACACAACCCACGGCCACGGCCACAGACGCACGACCCACGGCCATGGCACAGACGCACGACCCACGGCCACGGCAAAGACGCACAACCCATGGCCAAGGTCACAGACGCACGACCCACGGCCACGGCAAAGACGCACGACCCATGGCCACGGCCACAGACGCACGACCCACAGCCACAGCACAGACACACAACCCACGGCCACGGCACAGACGCACAACCCACGGCCATGGCGCAGACGCACGACCCACGGCCACGGCACAGACGCATGACCCATGGCCACGGTGCATCCCAGCAGCCACACGGCCATCCCAGCCCCCGCCCCGCCCCAGTGAGATCCTCACAGCACGGACGCCAGCGCAGGGCAGGGGACGCCCCCAGTAAGACAACGCTCGGTGCCCTCTCGGCACTGAGCAGCCCCCGTGGAATTCCCGCAAGGACAGAAGGGACAGCGAATGCGGACCAGTGCCCCAGCACAAGAGGCATGCCACACGCTCCCCTGTGTCACCCCCACACGGTAGGTGCAGAGGTACAAACGCTGCCACCTCACAGATGGGGAAACTGAGGCTCAAGCCCACAGGGAACAAGCCCAGGCCACCGGGCAGCAAGTGGCGGCTCTGACACATGCCCACGTGCCGCGCCCTGGACCCAGCGCCTCTGTGACTGACCGGTCCAGCAGAGCCATGCGTGTGACTTCCGAGGCCAGGTGAGAAACGGCCCTGCAGCTTCTCCCAGGGCAGCTGCTCCGGCAGCCTCCATAGCCACGTATTAGGTCCAGCGACCCTGAGGCCACCAGGTGACCACAGAGAGAGACAGAAGCCCAAGGGCCCCGTTGTTCCAGCCCCAGCTGAGTCTTCCCAGCTCTTCTGGGGTGCACTCTGTCCCCCCAAAAGATACTAACCCCACATCTCGTGCAGGGGACCTTCCCTGGGTCACTGAAGGTGGGATTAGTTAAGGTGAGGCCAGGCTGGATTAGGGTGAGCTCGAATCCAATGACTGCTGTCCCAATAACTGGTGAGAAGTGGACGCAGAGGGGACAGCCCCACGTGATGACAGACGCAAAGAATGCCACGGACTGCTGGTCACCTCCAGAAGCCCGGTGAGAGGCAGGGAGCAGACTGTCCCCTGCGGATTCAGGGGCCTCTTGGCCTTGCCAACACCCTGACCTGGAGCCCAGCCATCTGGGGTTCGAGCCCCGTGGCATGTGGCACTTGGTTTCGGCAGCCCTAGAAAATGGAGCCGGCAGCCCAGGCACCAACACGTGAGAAGAGAAGCACCGAGAAGCCCTCTCACCTGCCAATGCACAACACAGTCTCAGCCAGAACTGCCAGTGAGCCCCCAGGGCCAGGTCAGGAGCAAAATTAATGCTATTATTTTAGGCCGCTCTTTTGGGGTTATTTGTTACACAGCAGCAGGTCACTGACGCAGCACGTAATACCCAACTGCGACCCGCAAGGGGCTGCCTGCCTCTGCAGGCCACTGACACGCCGAGCTCCACGTTCCCCTGCAGAGCTTCCCTTTGGGGCAAAATTAGGAGAACTGCTTCCACCCTACTTGGCCTTGTAAAACTCCTGGTGATGTACTGAAAACTTACATTTTCCCCCAAAAGATCTCCTGGCCTGGAACTGAAGGGATAAACTGGGTCACTCTGCTTTAGACACCGTTTTAACAATGTTTTTAAATGGGGCGACCCAAGCACTTTAATAATTCCTGCCCCGAGGCAAAGCTCAAGGCTACAGCTCCTCCCTGCCAAGGGGACCGAGCTGGGTTCCCACGCGCTGTCCTCACCGACGGGGCCGGCACTGGGGGCAGCGTCAGGATGCTCAGAGGCCCCGCCCACCGCAGCTGTCGTTTCCGGCATCTGAAGGAACATCCAGGAACCGACCCCAGAGTCCAGCAGCGTCTCCGGACCTAAACCCTGGGGACGAGCCCCAGGGCAGGGCAGGGGGCAGCCCGGCGCCCCACTGTGGGCTGCCCGAGCCCCCCGGAAGGCGAGGCTGAGCCTCACCGACACCCCGGGAGAGGACTTTATCAGGAAATAACTCGTTACACATGGGATTGGGCCAAAAGGCGATCAGGCCCGGGCAGGGGAATGGGGAGGGGGAGGGGGGCATGGAGAGACAGATGGGAGGAGGCCCAGAGGCAATGCCACGGACGCCGGCCAGGGCAGGGAGGGTCAGGGCCCCCAGCCCGCGACGCCACCGGACTGTGGTCACAGAAGGCTGTCACCCCGAGAGCCCTGCAACCTCTGTGCAAGCGGCCTGGGGGCCGGGGCCACCATCCTGCGCCACGTCCCAAGCACCCCTTGCGGCCAGATGCTCCGCCACTGCACAGGGGGACGCAGGCTGGACAGACGGGTCCCGGGTCGGCAAGCACCAAGGGACAGGAGACGCAGGCTGGACAGACAGGTCCCGGGTCGGCGAGCACCAAGGGACAGGGGACACAGGCTGGACAGACGGGTCCCGGGTCGGCGAGCACCAAGGGACAGGGGACGCCGGGGCGCCCTGCGCCATCCTCCTCACTTGTCTACAGCATCCTTGGCTCCTTTTGCCCCGACAGGTCGCGGTTGTGGCTTAAGCTCTTCACATGCTCCAACGGCTCCTGCAGCCCCAGCTCCCCACTGCAGAAAGGGGGTGCTCCCACAGCCGGGGCCAGCCCGGACCCTGTGTGCGTCAGGAAACACACGAGCGTGCCGGATGAGCTCTGGTGTCAGCACCGAGAATGAAACAGCGACGCTTTCCAAACTTCTCCCAAGGAAGGGGGACTGAGCTCCGAATCTAACAAATCAAAGGGGAAACATGAGCACTGTTACAGGCCCAGCCCACGCAGCTCAGGAGATGCCAAGGGAAAACCAGAAGGCGCTCAGGGGCCACGCGGGGCACCAGATTCAAAATCTACCAGCGCCCACGGCACGCGGGGTGAACCTCACTTAGCACCCTCAAAAGTTGCCTCGTTCACAAGCAGCACAGGCCCCGGGAGGCTCAGAGCAGAGGCGGCCCGCGGCACAGGGCAAGAGACCAGGGGGCAGAGGAGAGGAGGTGGCAGGAGGGGCCCAGGTAGAAGGCAGGAGGCACGTACGGCTGCAGAGAACCTGCCTTTTGGGGTCTGGTGAGGCCCCTCCCTGCCCCTCCTGGGGGCTCTGGGCTCTTACTGTCCCAGCTCCACCAGTGCCCTCCAGACTTGCCCAGTAAAGGCTTCTTCACACTCACGACCCACCAGGAGAACATCTTTCCACCCTTCGGTGCGCGTCTCCTCTCTGACTCCCCCTGGGATATCCCTGCCAAAGCCAAGGTTAAAGGATGCTTATCCCAGGCCCAGAACTGCATAAAGTCAACAGCCCTGGAACCAGGGTTGCCCCGGCTTGGTGGCTGGAGAACGGCTGGACACCTGGACCTGCCCACTCCGTTCCTTCTTGCCCTTCCAGGCACACGGCCCAGGGGTCCCCAAGCACCCAGGCCCCAAACACTGGGCAGTGGACAGGCCAGTAGCCCAGTGCTGCAGGCCGGCAGAGGGAATGGCTCATTTCAGCTCTGCTGGAAGGACTTTGTGAAACTTAACATACATTACTCCTCCCAGGAGCGTCCGTAACTGACCCCCGGAAGGACCTGCTCTGACCTGCTCTCTAGCGACAGCGTGGGCCATCCTGAGCACACCCTCCCTCCTTCGTGACCACTGCCCTAGGCAGCTGCTGGCTGGGGAGAGGGACGAGTGTGGACACAAAAGGACAGTCTCCGGCCCCCACAGGGCCTGACCCTCTGGCTTCAAGGCCAGGAGCACAGTGCCCACATTTGGACTCACCAGGCCACTCACTGCCTGAGCTGAGATGCAGCCACGGTCAGCGTCCCCTGCCCCTCTGCTAAGAAGGACGCTGCCTAGAAAGGTGAAACTCCTATTGCTCATGGCCTCGTGAGAGTGCAATGTCCCAGGAACAGGGACGCCAGGCCCTTTGGGAACGAGGACACCAGGCTGGCTGGGTCCCCAGAGCACCCAACTCTGCCACTACGTGCACAGAAAGCCCCTTCGGCTCTCCCAGCAGCGCAGAGTTGGTCGAGCAGGGACTGTTGTCTCCATTTGATCTGTAAGGAAACTGGGGCCCAGAGAGGTTAAGTGACTCACTCTAAGCCACATAGCATGTAAGCTGCCAGGGCAAACTAGAGTATCTTCAGCTTCCTCTCCAGTGACCTCTGTGCTGGCCTTCCTGGCTGACTCAGTGCCGCTGCTGGCCCCTGGCTCTGTCACCCAGATTCTGCCTTATGCCTACACAGTGAGAGGGTGACGCCCCGTGGCAAGGCTCCTGCTGGCACATCCACCCACTGTCAGGCCCACCACCGTGACAGCCTCACAGCCCTGTCACCCAGCCGCTCTGGGACCAGACATGCTCAGCAGAGGCCCCATGAGCCCCATGCCGCGCTCACTGTGAGGAGCCTGCCTTCCGAGGGCTGCTGCGGGACACGAGCATGGCCGCAGGGTCCACCCAGGCGCAACCGGTGAGAAGGCCTGGGGATTCCCGGGGGTGGCAGGTCCCAGGACCACGGCCAGAGAGCCCAAGGCGAGAGCGACACATCACACGTGCCAGGAAGCAAGGGCGTGTGCGGGGCGGCCCCGACAGACCTGCAGAGGGCACGAGCCCGGCTGGGGGGCCTGCTGGGCACAACCTGTGCGCCAGAGAGAGTAACAGCCAGAGTGGATCAGACCCACTCAGGAAAAGCCCGTGGGCCGGGACTGACACTAAATAAAAGTGGAAAGGAACTGGTATGTTCTCTACGGAGACGCCAACTAAGCAGGAACGACGGGACAGAAAGGCCACTGATTCCTACCCACCGCCATGGCAGACCCGGGTGGGTCGGCAGTGGGCCCTGCGCCACGGGGCAGGGTGTGGAGGACACGCAGGGGCCCAGCCGCCGCCTTCACCAACGTCCCCCCAGGAGAGCCGGCCCGGCACCACCAGCGCAGGCACAGCGAGAGATGCAGTGTCTACGCAGCCTGCCGCGGCGCTTGAATCCGACCGTGAGCCCAGCCCAGCCCAGAGCCGCTGTGCGAAACCACAGCCCGGAATCTTCGAAATGTCAGTGTCGTGAAAGATTAAAAAAAAAACACTGGGGAAGGATTCTAGACTAAATAAAACTAAAATAACCTGACAGCCAAATGCAGCATGTGGTCCTGGAACGGATTCTAGATGGGGAAAGAAAACAAAATCCCAGAGGACACCACTGGGGCCACTGGAGAAAAAGGAGCATGCAGCACATGTTACACACGCACACACACGCACATGCACACACACAAACATACATGCACACGCACACATGCAAACACATAGGCACTCACACACACGCTCTCTCGGCTCCTGGTCGCCTGTTCTGGTTTGGGCAAGAGGCAATAAACAGGAAAAAGAAGAAAGCAGCTATTTCTGGAGATGGATACATGCTTTGAAGAAAAGCCAGGTGCCATGGCAAAGGCGGTCCTTGGACACTGTGTGGGGGGAGCCTAAGATGGCAGCACAGGAGTGTGGCTATGGGGAGCACTGCACCAGGAGCATGGCTGTGGGGAGCACTGCACCAGGAGCATGGCTGCGGGGAGCACTGCACCAGGAGCATGAATGTGGGGAGCACTACACCAGGAGCATGAATCTAGAGAGCACTGCACCAGGAGCATGGCTGCGGGGAGCCCTGCACCAGGAGCGTGGCTGCGGGGAGCACTACACCAGGAGCATGAATCTGGAGAGCACTGCACCAGGAGTGTGGCTGTGGGGAGCCCTGCACCAGGAGTGTGGCTACGGAGAGCACTGCACCAGGAGCATGAATGCGGGGAGCACTGCACCAGGAGCATGAATCTGGGGAGCACTGAACTGGGAGCATGAATCTGGGGAGCACTGTGCCAGGAGCATGGCTGCGGGGAGCTCTGCACCAGGAGCGTGGCTGCAGGGAGCACTGCACCAGGAGCGTGGCTGCAGGGAGCACTGCACCAGGAGCATGAATGAGGGGAGCACTATACCAGGAGCATGAATCTGGGGAGCACTGCAGCAGGAGCATGGCTGCGGGAGCACTGCAGCAGGACCATGAATGCAGGGAGCACTGCACCAGGAGTGCGATTGCAGGGAGCACTCCTTCAGGCCGAGAGGTTGCCAGGCATACGGCCTGGGACAGGGAGAGCTCTAGGGCCGGGAGACCACGTGACAGGCGCTGCAGGTGAGGGGCAGCTGCCAAGACACCACCAGGAAAGGGGGTTGGTCTCAGGAGCTCTCAGACCCCAGGAGGTGATGTGAGTGTGACCCTAAGTGCAGCGCAAGGCTCCAGAGGTGTGAGCCGGGCACTAAGGTAAGCTGGTTGTGTTTTTCACTCCTCGCTCAGGCTGCCGTGTAAGAATAGATCACAGGGCGGATTTTACCTCGAAGCCCTTGCTGCCCTGCCCTGACTACTCTACCCCAGGTCACCCTCGGACAGGCCTGGATGGAATGTGGGGGGCAGAAGATGGGCCGGCAGACTGCAGGATTCTCTGTGACGGCGGGGAAGGGGGGTCTGGGGACACCCAACGAGGCATTTGTGACCGTGTCCTCAGTGCGAGAGGCCGTGCCTGAGTGTGGCTGGACGTCAAAAACGCTTGTTGAAAAACAGATGAGTGAGTGAACCAATAGGCTGTCCCCACTATGTATCACAAGACGTCAGAAGGGGCAGATGAGGGAGAAAATAAGGCAAAAAATAAATAAATAATAAGAGGGGATAAGGCGTGCGGGATGAAAATGCTCTAAAGCAGACGGTGGTGACGAATGCACAACTGCATGATGGCACTGTGAGCCAGTGACTGTACACTATCTCAACAAACTGCATTCAAAGGAACAATTCTAGCCAAGAAAAAAAGAAGCAGCAGCAGCCTTTCTCGACACCCAGCACAGCCCCCGGACCTCGGCGGGATGGCCTCTCAGCAAGGGGGAGGAAGCATGAGCCAGGGGAGGAAGCATGAGCAGGAGCAGAACCACGGGCTTCCCCAAAACTGCCCTGTATTTTTCTCTTCGAACAATGCTCAAGGTTCTATTTCTCAAACTTTATTCTGTAGCATTGGACACAGTTTAAGACTGCACACTCCTAAGGTTTGCACACTGGTGGTTTAGACCCGTCACACGCAGCCCAGCCAGCCCGGCAGACTTCTTAAAGAGTGTCGACCTTGTACAGAATCCAGCCTCTGTTTTCAAAAGATGAGAGAAAACCCAGTTTCCACTTCTCCGAGTCCCCTGCTGAGTGTTCAGCAAACCGGGTCAAGGCTTATATAATAAAAATGCAGCGTCAAATCCAACTGCCTGATTTTGCTGACATTTCCAAGGGGGGAAGCACCCGATCCAAACCCAGGGCAGGTCCACGGCAAAACTGGCGTGGGGACGTTTTCTGACGAACTCCTACCTGTGTGCAATCCACCTGGGCCGCTCAGTACCTGCGACCCACCTGGACCGCGCAGCACCTGCCCGCTGGCTGGTGTGGTCCATTTCAACCTGGTTCCGTCGGCGACCCCTGAGGCCCTCTTGGGGATGTAGGGTGGGGAGGGTAGCATGAAAAGCCCACTGTCCACCCTGCAGGGCAGTCAGCACCCTGTGGACGAGGACCCCGGGAATGACGTGGCGTCAGGGACGTGGGGAGGGCGGAGCCACGCTGGGCTGCGCTGGGCTGCGCTGGGCTGCGCCGAGCTGCGCTCAGTCTGCTCTCCTCAGCGGGCCCTGGGCCCATCCTCCCCGGAGCGCTCGGTGAGCCACCCCCTGCCCAGGACCCCTTCTCGTCTGCCTGCGCGAAGCCCCCACACCAGCCACTCCCCGAGTGCCTCAGAGGGCAGACTAGGGGACGCCCCGCTGCAGGGACAAGCCCCACGGGCGTTTGCAGGGCCATTTGCCAAGAAGCTGCAGGGGGCGGCCCAGGTGCGGGCTTGGCATCCCCTAATCTCCTCCCGGGTGAGATGCCAAGGAGACCCCAATGCCTCATCTCCTTCAAGCAGTACAGGCCGCAGATCTCACACATGCACGAGTACACATGCACACTCACACACGTACGCATATGCACACACACACACATGCACAAGTGCACTCACACATGCACGAGTGCCCATGCACACACACACGTATGCATATGCACAAGTGCCCATGCACACACACACATGCACAAGTGCACTCACACATGCACAAGTACACATACACACAAGTGCACGCACATACATGCGTGAGTGCACATGCACACGCACACTCACATGCATACATGCACACACATGCACGAGTGCACGTGCACTCACACACACACTTGCACACATGCACGAGTGCACATGCACTCACACGCACTTGCACACATGCACGAGTGCACTCACAAGCACACACGCACACCCCAGCCCTCCCCACTCTCGGGTTGCCCCACAACCCCTCACCCTTGGTGCAGCTCCCCTTCACCCCCTGTGGCCCTGGCCTGGGGCTGGAACCTCCCCAGCCTGCTTCCTCCCCCTCCCCGGCTCCAGAAGTCCTGGCTCATGCTGCTCCACTAAAGGGGAAAACTCATCCACAGGAAAGGAAGCTTGTTGCCAGGTAATGTAAGTGTCTCTTTAAAAAATGTACCAGTATTTCTCAACATACAAAGGATATATACAAGAAATACAAATTAGCAAAAGAGAAGAAAATTAGATGGCCTAGAATCCTGGGTCCCATAATGCTGAGTGAAATTAGCCAGAAACAAAAGGAGAAATACTGTATGTCTCAGTAATATGAACCAACACTAATGAGTGAACTTGGAGAGTTAAAGTTAAGAACACAAATCACCAAGAGACAGAAAGAGGATCGAGATTGGGCATCTGCTGCTGAATGAGCACAAAATGTGCAACAGGACTGATTGTAGAAATCCAGAAGTGGATAGCTCGGTGCTACCTGATGGGAACACAATACTAAAAATTACTGAATGAAGCTGAGTGTGAGCGTGGTTGAGGGAGGAGGGCCGGGGGCACGTATGACACCAGAAGGAAAGATGGAGGATAAAGACTGAGATGGTATAACTTAGGAATACTTAGAGTGGATAGTGATGGTGATTAAATGTACAAATATAAAAAACATTTCTGCGTGAGGGAGAACAAATATATGTCAGTATTGCAGAGTGTTGCAAATGGATGACATACAGGAAGAAGTTCAGTTAATGCAAGCTAGGGTCTATCGTCCACAGAAACACTGTGATATTGCCTCCCTGGGAGAGAAGGGTCCATGAAACGAAGGTATTGTGACAAACTAAATGACAGCAGGCAGGGAGCATGGGGGAGGGGTATGGATTCTTTGTGGACGAAAAGGAAATGTCTTCATATAGATTATGGTGGTGAAGGCATGTCTATACACTTAGGCTGAATTGTATGTGTGAATAAAACTGTTAAAAAAAATTCAGAAATGGACAGCACAATACTACCTAACTGTAGTACAATTACATTAAAACACTGAATGAAGCTGCATGTGAGAATGATAGAGAGAGGGGGGCTGGGGGCATAAATGAAATCAGAAGGAAAGATATATGATAAAGACTGAGATGGTATAATCTAGGAATGCTTAGAGTGTACAATGATAGTGACTCATGTACAAATTGAAAAATGTTTTGCATGAGGAAGAACAAAAGAATGTCAATATTGCAGAGTGTTGAAAATAGATGGTAACTCATACTTTAAAACTTTAATTTATGTGTGAAACTAAAGCAAAAAATGTTTATTTGGTACAAAATTTATATTTTGACTAGTGCATTTCCTAATACAACTTATGTGGACAGCTTAATTGAACACTATAAGTACATGGGACCTTGAGTAGGGCATGAGATTTTGTAGGTTTGTCCAGAGTGATGCTGTGATAAAATCCCAGAAGGATTTGAACACTGAATAGAAGAGTATTTGCAAAATCCCGTTGGGGGAATGGTGTGAAAAGGGGAAAATTCAGCTTCCAAAGTGGAGAATTCTTGATATTCTCACAGGCAGTGGGGACAACCAAAGCTGTAGGCTGAGCCCCCAACCTTGGGGTTTGTTCATATGAAACTTAACCCCACAAAGGATAGGTCAAGCCTACTTAAAATTAGGCCTAAGAGTCACCCCCAGAGAACCTCTTCTGTTGTTCAGATGTGGCCTCTGTCTCTCAGCCAACACAACAAGCAAACTCACCGCCCTCCCCCTGTCTACGTGGGACATGACTCCCAGGGGTGTGGACCTTCCTGGCAAGTGGGACAGAAATCCTAGAA
>PVIY010059652.1:0-11954 GCA_004026745.1 Myrmecophaga tridactyla | reverse complement strand
CAGCAACAGATGAGGTTCATGTACCATTGGCTCATGTCCACAGCAATAGATACCATTATCTCAGATTTTTCCTTCTAGCTGCTCCAGAATATAATGAGGTTAGAAGGGCTTAAATTTTTTATCATCACAATAGACTATTTTTTCTTCTTCTTTAACGAAAAAGGACATATATACAAAAAAGCTATACATTTCAATGCATAGCACTGCAATTAGTTGTAGAACATATTCCAGACTTTGACATGGGTTACAATTTCACAATTTTAGGGTTTTACTTCCAGCTTCTCTGAAATACTGGAGAAATCAATTTAATGATTCAGCATTCCTATTCATTTGTTAAATCCTATCTTCTCTGTATAACTCCACCATCACCTTTGATCTTTCCATCCCCTTCTTTAGGGATGTTTAGGCTACCGCAATTCTAAATTTTTGATATTGGAAGGGTCTGTCACTAATATGGGGTAGGGAGATGGAACTATCTGATGTTCTGGAGAGGCTGGGCTAGGTTTCAGGACTTATGTGGACCAGGGACCCATCTGGAGGTTGTAGGTTTCTGGAAAATTACTCTAGTGCTGGAACGCTTGTGGAACCTTATATATTGTCCTAGGTATTCTTTAAGATTGGCTGGAATGGTCCTGGATGGGGGTTGGCAGGTTATGATAGGTAGCAATGTCTAACTGAAGCTTGTGTAAGAGCAACCTCCAGAGTAGACTCCCGACTCTATTTGAACTCTCTCTGCCACTGATACTTTATTAATTGCACTTCTTTTCACCCTTTTGGTCAGGATGGAATTGTTGACCTCTCAGTGCCAGGTCTGGTTTCATCCCTTGGAGTCATCTCCCACGTCGCCAGGGAGACGTTCACCCCTGGATGTCATGTCCCATGTAGGGGGAGGGGCAATGATTTCACTTTCTAAACCCTTCCCCCTACGTGGGAAGGGTTTAGAAAGACTGAGGCCACATCTGAGCAACAACAGAGGTCCTCCAGAAGTAACTCTTAGACATGCCTATAGGTAGTCTACGCTTCTCCGCTACCTACATAAGCTTCACAAGAGTAAGCCTCATGATCGAGGGCATGGCCTATTGATTTGGGTGTCTGTAAAGTTTGACACAGTATCAAGGGATTCCCTGATGGTAAGGTTTAACAGTTCCATATTCTTTTTTCTATCTCTCGGGGGACTTTGCCAATACTTTTTGATTATCTGCTTAATATATTCTGGGATGTATCCAGGCATTACAATAATCTCTACAGGATTACAGGATCTCTTTCTTATTCTGTGCTCCTGTGTTTCAGTTGTTCAAATGAGCTATACAGATAGGTTGAATTAGATTATGCACTACAGAAAATTTCAGTTCCAGACCAAGTAAACTTTTCTATCATTGGTCTCAAAGAGTATGTGTGGTTCTAAAATATAGACACTGTTTTCCTTATCTCTATGTTCTGACTTACTTTAACCTCAACCTGTTTGGCTTTGTTCTTCTTTTTTCCAGTGTAAAGAAATTGAATTTTATTTTTACTTTAGACTTTGTGACATTCCTAAATTTACTAATGCCCTCTAGTATTTTCATACATTTCATAGTGTTTTTTATATACCCAAACATGTCATCTGCAGAAAAAAGTATTTTATTTCCTTTTGCAAGTTTTCTGCTTTTTCTTTCAACTCTAACTTATGCTAAGTCCACAACTGTATTTAAATAATGGAAGTAATGAGAGAAGACAACTATTTCCTGGTCTATAATTGGGATCAGTCAACAAGTCTCTCATTGCTTCAAAAAATATGAGGTGTAGCAGTGAGAAGTACTTTTATAGGTGCCAGCTTTAGTAAGGAAGAATTCAGCAGTCTTTTACAATCACAAAATTAGCTGAAAGGTTTTTACATATACACACTGTGGATCATAATTTTTCCAGAATTAATTTCCACATCTGGATAATCATAAATGCAGTGCCAATGGATCCTGCACATTTTGGAAATGATTCCTCCTTTAATTACTGAGACAATTCCTTCAGTGGGTTTCTGACCTGATGCTCTCTACTTGGTGATTACTGAGGGCCACTGGGAACTATCTGAGCCTCACCTTGAATAATGAGATGTTGTGGGCAAAAGACTCCTACCCAGTAATAAATATTCTAATCACTGAGATAGAATATTATTTCCTCTTAATATCAGAAACAAAGCAAACATATCTGTTCCTACTCTTCAGATGAGTCACTGACACAAAAAAATGTGTACCACTGATCCATTAGAGGAAACCACAGAAACACATACATTACCCTTAAACAAGATCAAATCACATACTTCACACATTCTCCTATCCTTAAACCTATGCTATGTCCATCACAGACCTCAGTAACTCAACCCTCAAATACCCATAATTTGCCCAATCCCGTCAAGCATCATCACTTGTTTGGCTTTGTTCTTATCTCTAAATATCAGGTTATATGATTAAAACAGCCTCTCAAAATCCTGAAATAATAATTACCTCTCCAGACATTATGTGTCCACTCTAAAAGCTTACAATCTAGCCCCTGTTTTCTTATAAGGATTTTCTAAAGGTAATCATACCATTTTTGTTCTTTTGGTTCTGGCTTATTTCATCTCACCAACTGACCTGTATGTTCATTCACATCCTTACATGCCTCACAACTTTGTTCCTTTTTGTAGCAGCACAACTTCATTCATAAGTATACACCATCGTTCACCACTCTACTTCTCCATCAGTGCATCCTTCAGCCACCTGCATTCATTGGGCATCATGTAGAGGGCCCAAAGTCCACAGTCCATCAACGTTCTCAATTTTAGATAATTTCATTGTTCCCAAGAGGAAGAAAACCAATAAACACACCCTCACCAAATAGGAACCTCCTCTTAACTCTTGCCCCTCCCCCCATTATTTACCTCTGCTGTTGCTGTGGTAGTGCTGATGGTTTCCTTTTGAACATAGCTCATAGCAGGCAGTAGCAGTTTCCCCCCTGTACCCTGGATTTAAATACGCTTTGTACAAGAATCATATCTTTGAAGTAATTCTTGTGAGAACTAATTCATATTTCTAGTGTTAATCAGTGGGACATGTAGGTCTATACAACCCCTTTCAATCTTGTTCATCTTCAATATGGTAATATTATTTATAGACCCTGTAGAGAACCACCTTCACTCATATCTATTCGCTTACATTGGAGTTTAACCTCCTTAGCTAGTGGTTCACTCATCTCTAGCTTCTATGTATCTCTAAGTCCCCTATATTCTGTATTATAAGCCTCTGATTATACCTTTATACTATTCATAAAAGTGGAATCATATGGTATCTATCCTTTTGTGTCTGGCTAATTTCACCCAGCATTATGTCCTCAAGGCTCATCCATCTTGTCTTGTGCTTCAGGATGTCATTTTGTCTTACTGCTGCATAATATTCCATCATAATATATACACCACATTTCGGTGATCCACTTGTCTGTTGATGGGCATTTAATTTGTTTCCATCTTTTGGTGATTGTGAATAATCCTGCTATGAACATCAGTGTGCAAATGTCTGTTTGTGTCATCGCTTTCTGCTTTTCTGGATAAACACCAAAAAAGTGCTGTTGCTGGGTCATAGGGCAATTCAATATTTAGTTTCTCAGGGAACCGCCAAACAGACTTCCATAGTGGCTGCACCATTATATGTTCCCACCAGCACTGCATAATTATCTCGGTTTCTCCACATCCTCTCCAACATTTTTACTTTCCTGTTTGTTTAATAGCAGATCTTCTTATAGGTGTGAGGTGGTGTCTCATTGTAGTCTTGATCTGCATTTCCCATAAACCAATGAAAATGAGCATCTCCTCATGTACTTTTTGAGCCATCTGTACTTGTTCATCAGAAACATATCTTTAGCCTATTTTATAATTAGGTTGTTTGTTCTTTTGTTGTTGAGTTGTATGATTTCTTTGTATATATAGGAAATCAAGCCTTTGCCCAATATTTGATTTCCAAATATTTCCCCCCATTGACTTGTCTGCCTCTTCACTTTTTTGACAAACTCTTTTGAGGTGCAGAAACATTTGATTTTGAGGAGTTCCCACTTATCTATTTTTTTTCTTCTGTTGCGTGTGCTTTGGGTGTAAAGTTTAGGAAGCTACCTCCTATTACTAGGTCTTGAAGATGTTTCCCTACATTTTCTTCTAGAAGTTTTATGGTGCTAGTTCTTACATTTAGGTGTTTGATCCACTCTGAGTTAATTTTGTGTAGAGTGTAAGATAGGGGTCCTCTTTCATTCTTTTAGCTATTGATATCCAGTTCTTCCATGCCCAATTATTCAAAAGACTATCTTCTCCCTGTTCAGAGGATTTGGGGACCCAGTCAGAAATCAGTTGACCATAGATTTGGTGGTCTATTTCTGCACTCTCAATTCAATTTCATTGGTCAATGCTTCTATCTTTGTGACAGTACCATGCTGTTTTGACTACTGTGGCTTTATAATACATTTTAAAGTCAGACAGTGTTAATCTTCCAACTTTGTTTTTCTTTTTTAGGATGCTTTTAGATATTCGGGGTCTCTTTCCCTTCCAGATGAATTTGGTAGTTAGCTTTTCCCAGTCTTCAAAGTAGGTTGTTGGAACATTGATTGGCACTCTGTTGAATCTGTAGATCAGTTTGGGGAGATTTGACATCTTAACTATCTTTAACCTTCCTATCCATGAGCAGGAGATGTTTTTCCACCTATTTACATCTCCTTTGATTTCTTTCAACAATGTTATGAGTTTTCTATGTACAAGTCCTGTATGTCCCTAGTTAAGTTCATTCCTAAGCACTTGATTCTTTTAGTTGCTATTTTGAATGGAAGTTTTTCCTTAACTGACTCCTCAGCTAGGTCAGTGCTTTGTGTATAGAAATGTTACTGATTTTTGCACATTAATTATATACCCCACAACCTTGTTTAATTTGTTTACTGATTCAAGTAACTTTGCTGTAGATTTCTCAGGATCTTCCAAGTATAGTATCATAGCATCTGCAAATAATGAGAGTTTCATTTCTTCTGTTCCAATTTGGATGCCTTTTATTTCTTTGTCCTGCCTACTTGCTCTAGCTAGAACTTCTAGCACAATGTTGAATAATAGCGGTGACAGTGGGCATCTTTGTCTTGTTCCTAATCTTAGGGGGAAAGCTTTCAGTCTCTCTCCATTGAGTATGATGCTGGCTTTCTGTTTTTCATATATTCCCTTATCCTATTGAGGTAGTTACCTTTGATTCCTATCTTTTGGGACTTTTTATCAGAAAAAAAGGTGCTGAACTTTGTCAAATGCTTTTTCAACATCAATTGAGATGATCATGTGATTTTTCCTTTTCAATTTGTTAATGTGCTGTATTACATTAATTGATTTTCTTGTGTTGAACCATCCTTGCATTCCTGGTATAAGGCCTACTTGGTCATGGTGTAAAATTCTTTTAACGTGCTGTTAGATTTGATTTGCTAATATTTTATTGAGAATTTTTGCATCTATGTTCATTAGGGAGATTGGTGTGTAGTTTTCCTTTCTTATAGCATTTTTACCCAGTTTTGGTATTAAATGATATTAGCTTCATAAAATGAGCTAGGTAGAATTCCTTTTTCCTCAGTTTTTTGGAAAAGTTTGAGCAGGATTTGTGTTAGTCCTTTCTAAAGTGTTTGATAAAATTCCCCTGTGAAGCCATCTGGCCCTGGGCTTTTCTTTGTTGGAAGATTTTTTTTATTTGTTTGTTTGTTTGTTTATTTATTTATTCAGGAAATATAACCACATACAAACACAAGCTTTCTTACCATATGATCATTCCATTCTTGTTATATAATCAATAACTCACACTATCATCACCTAGTTGTATATTCATCATCATGATCATTTCTTAGAACATTTGCATCAATTCAGAAAAAGAAATTTAAAAAAACAAAAAATTTCATACATACCAAACCCAATACCCCTTCCTTTCATTGATCACTAGCATTTCAATCTACTAAATTTATTTTAACATTTGTTCCCCCTATTATTTACTTATTTTAATCCATATGTTTTACTCACCTTTCAATAAAGTAGATAAAAGGAGCATCAGACACAAGGTTTTCACAACCACACAGTCACATTGCGAAAGCTGTATCATTATACAATCATCGTCAAGAAACATGGCTACTGGAGCTCACAGCTCTACATTTTCAAGCAGTTTCCTCCAGCCTCTCCATTACACCTTAACTAAGCAGGGGATATCTATTTAATGTGTAAGAATAACCTCCAGGATAACCTCTCGACTCTGTTTGGAATCTCTCAGCCATTGACATTTTATTTTGTCTCATTTTGCTCTTCCCTCTTTTGGTAGAGAAGGTTTTCTAAATCCCTTGATGCTGAGTCCCAGCTCATACTAGGATTTCTCTCCCATGTGGCCAGGAAGGTCCATACACCTGGGAGTCATGTCCCACATAGAGAGGGGGAGGGCAGTGAGTTCGCTTGTTGTGTTTGTCAGAAGATTTTTGATGACTGATTGAATCTCTTTACTTGTAATTGGTTTGTTCAGATTTACTATTTTTTCCTGAGTCAGTGTAGTTTGGTTTTGTGTCTCCAGAAATTTGTCCATTTCATGTAAGTTGTCTAATTTGATTGCACATAGTTGTTCATAGTATCATCTTATGATTTCTTTTATTTCTTCAGGGTCTGTGGTAATGCACCCCTTATTATTTCTGATTTTGTTTATTTGCATCCTCTCTCTTTGTCAGTCTTGCTAGTGGCCTATCAATTTTATTGATCTTCTCAAAGAACCAACTTTTTGTTTTATTGATTCTTTCTAGTGTTCTTTTGTTTTTCCATTCATTTATCTCTGGTTTAATCTTTGTTATTTCTCTTCTTCTATTTGCTTTGGAGTTAGTCTGCTATTCTTTCTCAAGTTTTTCCAGGTGTGCTGTTAAGTCCTTGATTTTTGTTCTTTCTTGTTTTTTAATATAGGCATTTAGGGCAATAAATTTCCCTCTCAACATAACCTTTGCCACATCCTGTAAGTTCTGATAAGCTGTATTCTCATTTTCATTCATCTCCAGATAGCTACCGATTTCTCTAGCAATTTCTTCTTTGACCCACTGATTGTTTAAGATTGTGTTCTTTAATTTCCATATATTTGTGAATGTTCTCATTCTTTAGTGGTTATTGAGATCCATCTTCATTTCATTGTGATTATAGCAAGTGTTTTGAATAATTTCAATGTTTTTAAATTTGAAAAGAACTGCTTTGTGCCCAAGCATACAAGCTATCCTATCCTGGAGAGTGTTCCATAAACACTAGAGAAGAATGCATATCCTTGTGCTTTGGGGTGCAATGACTTATACATGTCTTTTAGGTCTAATTCATTTATCAAGTTATTTATGTTCTCTATTTCCTCGTTGATCTTCTGTCTGGTTGTTCTATCTATAGAGGCGAGTGGTATATTGAAGTCTGCTACTATTATTATTGAAACATCTTTCACTTCCTTCAGTTTTGCCAATGTCTGTCCCATGTATTTTTGAGCTCCTTGATTGGGAGCATAAACATTTACGATTGTTATATCTCTTGGTGAATTGACCCTTTAATTAATATATAGTGTCCTTCTTTGTCTCTTATGATGTCTTTACATTTAAAGTCTCTCTTCCCCAATATTAGTACGGCTACTCCTGCTTTCTTTTGGTTACAACTTTCATGGAAGATCTTTTCTATCCTTTCTCTTTCAATCTATTTGTATCTTTGCTTCTAAAATGAGTCTCTTGTAAGCAGCATATAGCTGGATTATGTTTCTTAACCCATCCTGCTAATCTATGTTTTAATTGGTAAGTGTTCTAGTTTGCTAGTTACTGGAATGTAACACCCTAGAGATGGATTGGCTTTCAATAAAAGGGGATTTATTTAGTTAATGTATAGTTCTTCAGAGGAAAGGCAGCTAACTTTCAGTTGAGGTTCTTTCTTATGAGAGAAGGCACAGGGGATCTCTGTTAGCCTTCTCTCCAGGCCTCTGGTTTTCATCAGCTTTCCCCAGGGTGATTCCTTTCTGCATCTCCAATGGCCTGGACTGAGATGTGAGTGCTGAGATGAGATATACTAAGCTGCTTTGGCTGTGCTACATTGAGCTCTCATTTAAGCACCAGCCAATTAAATCAAACATCATTCCTTGCAGCAGGCACACCTCCTGCAGATATAATCAGCAACAGATGAGGTTCACATGCCATTGGCTCTCATCCACAGCAATAGAACCAGGTACTTTCACCTGGCCAAGTTGACCCCTGAATCTAACTATGACAGTAAGTTTAGTCTGTTCACATTTAAAGTTATTACTGAAAAGGTATTTCTTGAATCCACCATCTTATCTTTTTATTTGTCAGATTTATATTTTCTTTTCCCTCTTTCTCTTTGTATTCTTTAAATTACTTTTAGTGGTACCCTTCAATTCTGTGCCCTCCTCCAGACCTCCCTCTGCTGTCTTTTTTTATTCAGCTGGCAGAAATTCTTTCAGTATTTCTTATAGAGCCAGTCCCTTGTCCAATTCTTTCAGGACTTCTTTGCCTGTGAAAACTTTAATCTCTCCCTCAGTTTTGAAGGACAATTTGGCTGGGCACAGAATTCTTGGCTGTTAGTCTTTCTCTTTAAGGATCTTGTATATATCATACCACTGCCTTCTCACCCCCAGAGTTCTAGTTGGGTAGTCTGAACTCAGTCTTATTTGGTTTCCTTTATATGTAGTAGATTGTTTTTCTCTTGCCACTTTCAGGATTTTCTGCTTCTCTTCAACATTTGACAGACTGATTAATATGTGCCTTGGGGAAGTCCTATTTGGATTTACTCTGTTTGGAGTTCACTGGGCCTCTTTGACTTGTATATTTATGTCCTTTATGAGGGTTGGGAAGTTTTCCCCCATTATATCCTCAACTACTCTTCCTAGCCCTTTACTCCTCTCTACTCCTTCTGGGATACCAGTGATTCTTATATTTGTGTGCTTTGTTTTGTCTATCATTTCCCTGAGAACGAATTCAAATCTTTCCTTTTTTTTTTTTTTTTGCCTTTTGCTGTTTTGAGTCTGCAGTCAATTATCCTGTCCTCTATCTCACATATTCTTTCTTCTGTTTCTTCAAATCTGGTGTTGTGTGCCTCTAGGATATTTTTCATTTGGTCAATAGAGCCTTTAATCTCTGTGATAGCCTCTATTTTTGTATTTATTCTTTCAAATTCTTCTTTATGCTCTTCTGGTGTCTTCTTGATCTCCTTTATGTCATTTGCTGTCCCACGTATTTTATTAAGTAGTGTTGCATGAACATCTCTGATTAGCTGTTCTGCTTCTCCTCTGGTGTTTTAGTTTGGTCATTAGGCAGGGCTATATCTGTCTGCATTGTGATATGCTTAGTGATCTTCTGCTCTCTTCATCGCATGTAAATATCGTGATTGATTTACTTTGGGAGTTGATTTATTTCAGTTGTCTAAGGCCTTGTGTTTTCAGGATGGTCGTAGAGTGGGAGCAGGGCACGGGGTGGGCACTCAGTGTGGTGATTTGCTTCAGGGCAGGTGCAGGTACAGGTTGGGTATGTTACTCTGATGCTTGTGCACATGGGTGCCCAGAGAACAGGGAGGATGTAGCTGTGCAAGTGCCAGTCTGGGGCGACGTAACCCTGGTGTGTGCTGGTCTAAGGCACAGGGCCCTTTGTGCACATGTGTAGAGCTGTGGCAGCAGGTCAGCATTACGCCTTCATGGATTGGGGGCAGATGTGACCCGGCTGTGCAGATCAGCACTTTCTCAGATCTGGGAAGTGAGGCTGAGGGCTGTGTGCATGTGCGATTCTAGGACTGCTGTAAACTGAGGTTCCCAGAATAATGTGATTGGGGCCTGTGCATGTGTGTGGGCCTGGGAGTGCTATTAAACAGATGCACAAAGCTCAGGGGGCAGGTTGAGGCTGTGTAATACCATGGGCAGGGGGCAGGGGTAGCCTAGGTATGGACGTTAGTGCCCGCAGCCTTTATGCACTGGCAACAGCCTGCAGGGAACAAGGAGGGGGAGATAGTGCTCGGGATGGGTGCAGAAGAGGTTGGCTGGGCTGTACTTGGAGTGGGGCAGGTACATGCACTGGGGGCTGGTGGGGTGGGGGAGCCTGGAGCATGGGGAATGGGAGCAGGTGACAGGGTTCGGGTACGTGGAGTATGGGGTGAGTTGCTGATCACAGGGCTGTGCGGGTGAGGGTAGCACACCCAAGCAATGCGGCCTGGCTTACTTCCTAGTCCCATGGTCCTGTTTGTGCACTTCCGTGGGCTCTGCACCTCTGCTCCAGGCCCCAGCTTTCCGCCTCTCAGTTCCTCGGTCTCTGCAACCAGGGCTGCGGCATGTGGTGCAGAAGGCTCTCCCAGGTCAGCTGCACTCCTGAATCACTGCCTCAGTCACCCTCCTGTCCCGTCTCTAAGTTTTCTGTGGAGCAGGGCTAATCTTGAGCTAGTCTAGTTGGTCATCTTACCGGAAGTCCAAAGGATAAACTTTCTAGTCAAGGTAACGTAAGTTCCAGGAGAGGACCAGAAGAAATGTCCTTCTCTGATTCCTTACTTTTATTTAGTATAAGCTTTTCCTCTATCTCTCTTTGCCAATTGCTGCCACAGGAGGTCTAAGAGCTTTCCCAGTGGATGCCCGAAGGTTACGGGGGTTCAATCAGAGGGAGAGAGGGTGAGTGTACCTGTGCGGTTGAGTTGCCCATACATTGGTGCCATATAGGTAAACAACTCCGAGAATCAGGTGGGCGATGGTTTGCATAGCTGCAGAGTTGCCGTACAGTCCTCCAGGGGCCCTTACACAGGAAAGAGCAATGGGGACAGCCCAGGGCCTTCCAGGCATATGCTGTGCCCACTAGATTCCACTGGTAGAGGGATACTAATCTTTGAAGGTGGAAGCAAAGCTACAATTAGCTGGTCTTGGTTCATTTTTAAAAAAAGAAACCTGGTACATGAAAGGTGTGAATATTCTCACACTCTACTTGTGAAGAGGTGGGTTCTATGTTTCCTTCTCCTTCAATCTGGGTGGGCTCTATGGCTGCTTGAGCAACAGAATATGGCAGAAGTGATGCTGTGCCAACTTCTGGGTCCAGGTATTGAGTGACCAGCAGCACTCTCTCCTATGTCCTGGAATTCTCACCCTAGCATCCATGCTGTGAAGAAGCCCCAGTGGCCTGACGTGAACTTGACCTGGAAAACTAATCAGGCCCCTTGGCCAACAGTCCTGCCGAGCTCCCAGCCATTGCCAGCACCAACCTGTCAGCTACCTAAGTGAAACATTGTCTTAGTTTTCTAGAGCCACCCTCACAAAGTATCACAAACTGGGGAACTTAAAATAACAGAAATGCATTGTCTCTCAGTTCTGGAGGCTACAAATCTGAAATCTGTAGGAGAGAATCCCTCCTTGCTTCTTCCTGACTTCTCGTATCTTGCCATCAATTCTCAGACTTTGCTGTCTGCCTCAGTATCACATGGTGCGCTCCCCTGTGTCTGAGTCCAATTCTCTTATTTTAAGGCATGAGTCATGTTGGACTAAGTGCTACACTCATCCTCAGTGTGACATCATTTCAACTTGCCTGGTTTCATCCATAAGGGCCCTATTTCCAAGAAAGGTCACTTTCTGAGGAACTGGTGATTAGGAATTTGGCGTATCATTTTGTGGGACATGGTGTGACCCATAGCAGCCATTACGGGTGACATCCTTCCGCAGCAGTCAAGCTGTCCCATTGCAGTAATAAATGTTCCAAACAAAGTTGCTAAGTTGGTTGTTTTAGAAAGTGGAGCAGGGAGAAGCAAGGTTTTTAAAAGAGGTTCAAAATTCTATGAACCTAAGCATCGTCCAAAAACAGAGTAAATAAAAATGTAAAATCTATCATGTGGAGGGGGAACATACATTTGAAAACAAAAATTCATTCCATTCTTTGAAAATGTTGAAAATACTATTTTGTCAGATGAATATATTTTAATTTACATA
>PVIY010059651.1:0-11959 GCA_004026745.1 Myrmecophaga tridactyla | reverse complement strand
TAAATATGAACTATGACCATGTGATCAGTTACAGAAATGAGGACTGTAATGCCATTTTGTTCAAGTTATAAGATGTCAAGTTTAAGAATGAATATTACCAAAGGACTTGCACACTATTCTGGAGAGATTTAATGTGCTTTCGGTTATATGCAGAACACTTGAGTATAGGTGAGGAAAAAAATGTGTCTTTTTTTTTTGTTTTCTATTTAGAAATTAGGTATGGTTTAAGGTGATGAGTATAGCTGCTAAGTTGACAAGGGGTGGACTGTCATCGTCAGGTTCATGTGTCAACTTGGCCAGATGGTGGTACCTGTTTGTCTGGTTGGGCAAGTGCTGGCCTGTCTTTTGCTATGAGGACATTTCATAGAATTAAATCATGATCATGTCAGCTACATCCACAGCTGATTCCATTTGTAATCAGTCAAGGGGAGTGTCTTTTTAAAGAGTGATGCTTAATCTAATCACTGGAAGCCATTTAAGGAGGATTCAGAAGAGACAGGCTCTCTTCCTGCTTTGGCCGGGGAGCCTCTCCTGTGGAATTTGTCTAGACCCTCCAACGGAATCATCAGCTTCACAGCCTGCCCTACGGATTTTGGAATCCACGTTCCCATGGTTACATGAGACACTTTTATAAATTTTGTATTTACGAATATTTCCTGTTGATTCTGTTTCTCTAGAGAATCCTAACTAATAAAGTGGTTCTGAAATTTTTCATATATAAATATATATTTTTGGACACTGGTTTGAAAGTGTGGTTCTTGGACCAGCGGCATCAGCACCACCTAGGAACTTGTTAGAAATATAAATTCTTAGGTTCTACTCCAGAGTTCTCAGATCAGAAACTCTGGAGATGAGGCCCAGCAGATGATACTGATGCATGCTCATTTACAAACTACAGCATTAACATATTATATCAAAGTTATTTTTGCAAAAATCAAAGTCATATCTCCTTACCTAAATTCTAAACTCTTTGAAAGCAGAAGCTACAACTTGTACTTCTCTGTCTCTGGCACAGCACACTAAGTGCTTTAAATATTAAAGGTATTAACATGTTTTTCATTACTCTTTCTAGTTATACTCAGGTCCAAGACACATTACTCTCTTAACTGTGAGTAAGCTCCCTGGAACCCCTTAGGTCCTCAGAATTATTTAGAAGTTGTTTTTATCTTTTATTACAGTAATGGCATATATCAGGTATAAGTTCCAATATTAGCCACAAAACATTGGTGGCATGCAAGATAATTTTTAATTTACTGTTTTATTTTGACATCCAGCTAAAATGAACAAAGAAAACAAAAAGGATAGGGTTTCAGATAATTAAATTGCCATTTAGGGTGTTTTATAATGAACATGGAAATTCCTAAGTATGTCTGGTTGAAAATGATAAGGCATGAATTTATTAAAGTAAAATAGACCTTTGATCAGAATGATGCGCTTGTTTATTGTTTGGTTGTGGCCCTCAATTAGACTGTGAATTCCTCTGAACAGGGCTTGGGTTTGACTTGTCCACCACTTTATGATCAGAGCCTGGCATAGGGCCTGTACATAGCAGGTGCTCAGTATTGTCAAATCAGTGAACATCTGGCACAATTAAATGCAGAGTTTATCCATGTCATGAACTGTGTATCTACATGTCTTCATATCAACAAGAATCAGAAAAACTTGTATTTTGGTATACTGAAAAACCTATGAAGTACATGAGACAAGGTCAGAATCTTTGCATTGAATTAGAACATTATATTGACCTTTAGTTTGAAATAAGTTTTTCATTTAATACAGGTTTATAAAATGACTGGTTCTCTTTTAAAGTAAAGCTCTTTTAGGTATAATATATGGTAACATTCATTCTTTTTAGATATGCAATTAATTCTATGAATTCTTACATATACAATACCACAATCAAAATACACAGTAATTTTAGCATACTTGAAAATTTCCACATATCTCTTTGTTGTCATCCCCTTCCTTCAATCTTGTCAACCACTTCCTTCAAACCCTGGCAACCACTTATTTGGTCTAGATACCGTGTTTCCTCCTTTTCTAGATCATATAAAAGAGATCACACATTCCATATCCATTTGAGTATGGCTTCTTTCACTTAGCATTATGTTTTTGAGACTCATCCAAGTTATCACTAGTGTATTAGTCAGGGTTCTCTAGAGAAACAGAACCAACATGAGATATCTGTAAATATGAGATTTACAAAGGTGTCTCACAAAATCGTGGGATGGAAGAGTCCAAAATCTGTACGGCAGACAGTGAAGCTGGCGGCTCTGATGAAGGATCTGGACAAACTCCACAGGAGTTTGGCTCACTGGCTGAAGGAGCAGTGAAAGAGTCTCCTCTCTTAAAAGCCTTCAGCTGATTAGATTATCATGTTGGTGGGAGGCACGCCTTTGTTGATCCCAGATGTAATCAGCCAATCCTCAATCAATTGACTGATGATTTAATAAACCAGTCTTTCAGTTTATCAACCAGCCATGAAGTATCCTTGCAGCAGTGGTCAAGCCAGCGGTTACCTGACCAGACAACTGGGCACAATCATTTGGCCAAGTTGACACCAGAACCTAGCCATCATAGTCCAACCCTTGTCAACTTGGCAGCTATATACATCACCTTGAAACACGCTTAATTTCAAAATAGAGCATAACAGACATATGTTTAGCCTAACAATATTCAACTGTTCTGTGTAAAACCAGAAATGCGCAACATCTCTCCAGAATAAGGTATAAGGCCTTAGGTAACATTCACTCTTAAACTTCATATCCCAACTTAAATACTATAACGTGAACAATACAATTTATGTCATATGATAAGATGAAAACATGATATTCATTTATGTACAAATGCAAACATACTCATAACAAAACAGGGTGGAAATAATCAACAATCACAGTCCTAATTTCTGTAACTGCTCACTTGGTCATAGTTCATATTTATCCTACCTTCTTCTACTACCCATTCCATGTTCCCTTTACTCTCAGCAAGAACTTTAGCGGGCTGTGGTTCTTTGCCAGGTGGGGTGACCCCAACCTTCATCCCTGAAGTTTCTGAGCCATTGGTAGTCCTGCCTGGATTGGGTTTTTGCAGTTTTCCATTGACTTTAATCTAGTTAGTCTCACAGTACTTAGTAGTACTAAGAGATGTCCTAAGGGATCTACTGTATTCTGGGAAAATTCTTTACCTCCACTTTGTAGTTGCAGTCATGCTTCCCTTTGATAATCAGGATCAATCACCCTGGACAGAACAGTAATGTCCTTTTGTGCCTGTTTATTCAGTGGTATGAGTAGCCCAAAATGGCCATGTGTCAGTATTAACTTTCAGTTCAACAGAATCATTTTTATGTCTCCTGGTAGGAGCATTCCTCCTTTTAGAACAAAGAGCTGAAGACCAGCAGAGCTTAAGGTTTCAGGGACAGGAAGCAAATATATTCCTAGTGGGCCACTAGGGGTGATAGTGAGTGGTGCCACTTCCATTTCCACCTCTTGATTCCTAGACCTGTGAATCCTGACTATGGGAGAAACAGCGCCATACAGTGGATGCTGATTCAGAGCATACATAGTCTCCTGGAGAACATTGCCCCAGTCCTGCAAGGTATTGCCACCTAAGTTGGCACCATAATTGCATCTTCAAAAGGCCATTCCACTATTCTATAAACACAGCTGCCTCTGGGGGATGGGGCACATGGTAAACCAGATAATTCCATGAGTATGTGCCAAGTCCCACACTTCACTGACTGTGAAGTGGGTTCCTTGATCAGAAGCAATGTTGTGTGGAATACCATAATGGTGGATAAGGCATTCTGTAAGTCCATGGATGGTAATTTTTGCAGAGGCATTGAATGCTGGTAATGCAAACCCATATCTGGAGTAAGTGTCTATGCCAGTTAGAAGAAATCGCTGCCCCTTCCATGATGGAAATGGTCCAATGTAGTCAACCTACCACCATGTAGCAGGCTTCTCACCTTGGGATATTGTGCAACATCGGGGATTGAGTGTGGCCACTTAGCAGTGGCCATAGCCAGGTTGGCCTTGGTGAGTAGAAGTCCATGTTGCTGAACCCATTCATAACCTCCATCCCTAAACCATGTCACTTTGTTCATGAGCCCATTGGGCAACAGCAGGACTGGGTGAGGAGAGAGGATGACTTGTATCCACAGGTCAGGTCATCTTATTGACTTAATTATTAAAGCCTTCCTCTGCTGAAGTCACCCTCTGGTGCACATTCACATGGGATACAAATATCTTCATGATGTTTGCTTACTCAGAAAGGTCTATCCACACACCTCTTCTCCAGACTTCTTTGTCACCAATTACCCAATCATGCTTCTTCCATGTCCCTGACCATTCAGCCAAACCATTAGCAAAAGCCCACGAGTCAGTACACAAATGCATCTCTGGCCAGTTCTCCTTCCAAGCAAAATGAACACCCAGGTTCATTGCTTGAAGTTCCACTAATTGGGAGGATTTCCTCTCACCACTGTCCCTTAAGGACATCCCAGAAAGGGGTTGTAGTACTGCAGCTGTCCACTTTCAGGTAGTAACTGCATATTGTGCAGAACCATCTGTTAACCAGGCCTGAGTTTTCTCTTTCTCAGTCAACTGACTGTTAGGAACTCCCCCAAGAGACCATAGCTCTTGTCTGGGAAAGAGAAGGTAATATGGCAGAAGTGCCAACCATGGGCATTTGGGCCATTTCCTCATGTAACTTACCTGTGCTTTCAGGACCTGCTTGAGTCATATCTCATATACCATTTCCATTTTATGATGGAGTGCTGCTGTGCATGCTCAACTTTATGGCTTGGTGGGTTAGACAACACCCAGCTTATGATAGGCAACTTAGGTCTCATGTTAACTTGGTGGCCCATAGTTAAGTGTTCAGTCTCTAATAAGTCTCTAAACATGCCAAAAACTGTTTCTCAAAAGAAGAATAGTTATCTGCAGTGGATGGTAGGGTTTTGCTCCAAAATCCTAAGGGTCTGCATTGTGATTCTCCTATAGGGGCCTGTCAAAGACTCCAAACAGCATCCCAATTTGCCACTGACACCGATACCACCATATGATCTGCTGGATCATATGGGCCAAGAGGCAGTGCAGCTTGCACAGTAGTATGAACATGTTACAGAGCCTCCTCTTGTTCTAGTCTCCACTCAAATTAGCAGCTTTTTTGGTCATTTGGCTGGTAAATGGGCTGGAGTAGCACACTCAAACGAAGAATATGTTGTCTCCAAAGTCCAGAGGTCAACTAAGCTATATACCTCTTTTTTGGGGCATAGCAGGGACAGATGCAACAGCTTATCCTTCACCTTAGAAGGATATGCCCCACACCACTGGACACCTAGAAATTTCACTGAGGTGGAAGGCCCCTGTATTTTTGTTGGATTATCTCCCATCCTCTGACATGCAAATGCCTTATCAGTAAGTCTAGAGTAATTGCTGCTTCTTGCTCACTAGGTTCAATCAGCATATCATCAATATAAAGGAGCAGTGTGATGTCTTGTGGGAGGAAGAAATGATCAAGGTCCCTGCGGCAGGATTGTGACAGTTGATATACCCCTGAGGCTGGACAGTGAAGGTAAACTTCTGGCCTTGCTAGTTGAATACAAACTGTTTCTGGTGGTCCTTACTGAAAGCTATTGAGAAGAAAGCAGTTGCCAGATCAATAGCTGCATACCAGGTACCAGGTGATGTGTTGATTTGCTCAAGCAATACCACATCTGGAACAGCAGCTGCAATTGGAGCCACCACCTGGTTGAGTTTACAATAATCCACTGTAATTCTCCAAGACCCATTTGTTTTTTGCACAGGGAAAATAGGAGAGTTGAATGGGGATATGGTAGGAATCACCTCCCCTGCATCCTTCAAGTCTTTGAGAGTGGCACTAATCTCTGCAATCCCTCCAGGAATCCAGTATTGCTTCTGATTCACTATTTTGCTAGGTAGGGGAAGTTCTAGTGGTTTCCACCTGCCTTTTCCTACAATAATAACCCTTACTCCACAAGTTAGAGAACCAATATGGGGATTCTGCCAGTTGCTGAGTATGTCATTCCAATGATGCATTCTGAAGCTGGAGAAATGACTAGAGTGGGTCTGGGGACCCACTGCACCCACTGTGAGATGGACCTGAGCTAAAACCCCATCGATCACCTGACCTCCATAAGCCCCTTCTCTGACTGGTGGATCAGAGTAATGTTTTGGGTTTCCTGGAATTAGTGTTACTTCTGAGCCAGTGTCTAATAATCCCCCAAATTTCTGATCATTTCCTTTTCCCCAGTGCACAGTCACCCTGGTAAAAAGCCATTGGTCTACTTGGGGAAGACTGGGAGGAAAGTTGGCAGTGTAAATGTTGGGCAGTATAAAAGGGTCCTTTCCCAAGGATACCTGGCCCTGCCCTCCTGGGTCTGTAAACTGTTTCAAGTCTCTGAATTGATTAAGGGGCCATGGATCTCTGTTTTTTTTTTTAATTCAAGCTAGATTTCTGTTTACTTGTCCTAGAATTCTTCTGCTTATACAGCTCAAAAAAAGAATTTAGTAGACTGCCCATCTTTTTACTTCTAGGTACCCCATAATCTGCTAGCCAACACCATAAGTCTCTGTGAGTCAGATTATTTTGACTACTGCTTTGAGTCTGCTGTTCCATATGGCAGCCATGGCCACCTTTTCTATGGTGATTAACTGTCACATGGCTTTTGCCAACTCAGGATCCAATCATCCCCATTCTGTTTAAGGATTCCAGTTCAGTGACAGCAGTTCCCACAGTCATATCTGACCTACAGAAAAGGGTGACTACAAAGCTCTTCAAGGTTGATGTAGCTAGTCTTACAAATTTATTTCTCAATGTTCTGGTGAAAGATGAATCCTCTGGATATTATTGGGGTGTGTGAGCAGGTCTTCCATGATAAATCCACTCTAGCATTCCAATCTCTCTAATCTCTGGATCCTTTCATCTACATTATACCAGGGCAGTTCTGGCATTTTGATCTCAGGTAATATCGGCCACTGTGCCATTTTGAAGCTATTATGTACTTCAGAAAAGTCATGTTTTGATATTGACCCAACTTGTGGGAGCAGCTGTTCCTTTTTTATCCTGATTCAATACTGTAGGCTGGAAACCTTTAATTAGTTTATCTCCATGGAAATGTGACATGCTCAATTGTGGATGTGACCTTTGATAAGATGGAGATGTGACTCCACCCATCCTAGTCATGATTAGGTTATGATTAGTTTATCGGAATCCTAGAACACAAGTAACAAAAGGAAAAACAAGTAGGACTTCATCAGTTTTTTTCTGCTTCCAAGGACATGGTAAGGAAATGAAGACAACTCACTGAATGGGAGAAAATATTTGGAAAGCATTTATCTGAATCTAGAATCCAGAATATATAAATAACTCATAAATTAGCAATAAAAAGACAAATAGGGTGGGCCATGGTGGCTAAGCAGGCAGACTTCTTACCTGCCATGCTGGAGACCTGGGTTTGATTCCCGGTGCCTGCCCATGCAAAAAAAAAAAAAAAAAAGGACAAATAATACACTTTTTTAAATGGTAATGGCTGGATATACATTTCTCCAGAAAATTTATAAGAATGGTCAATAAATACATGAAGAGACGCTCAACATCATTATTCACTATGTGGTGGCTTTGAGTTTTGTACCCCAGAAAAAACGTGTTCTTAAATTTAATCCATTCTTATAGGTGTGAACTCTTGTAAATAGAGGACTTTTTGATTAGATTACTTCACTTAATATGAAGTCCAGCTGAATCAGGCTGGCTCTTATTACTGAAGGTCTTAAAGGGAAGGTCACAGAGAGGCAGAATGCCAGAGGGAGTGGCCAGAAGCTGCAAGTCAATGGAACCCAGAAGAGAAAGGAAAAGCCGGGAGATGCTGCTACAAGCATTGACATGTGACAGAAAAGCCAAGGACCAAGAACTGTGGCAGTCAGCCCCAGAATTCCAGTCTTCTGGGAGAAAGCATTGCCTTGATGATGTCTTGATTTTGGACTTCTAGCCTCAAAACAGTAAGCCAATAAATTCCCACCATTTAAGCCATTCCACTGCATGCTATTTGCTTTGATAGCTAGGAAACTAAACTGAAAAAATGAAAATAACAATGAATTACCACTTCATACCTGCTTGGATAGCTGTTAATTTTTAAAAAATCCACAGATAAAAACAAACATTGGAAAGGATTTGGAGAAATTACAATGTACATATATTGCTGGTAAGAAAGTAAATGGTGTAGCCACTCTGGAAAAGACTGGCTGTTCCTCAAAAAGTTGAACATGGAATTACCATATGACTCAGCAATTCTATTCCTTAGAATATACCCCAAAGAACTGAAAATATTTGTTGTTCACATAATGTACATGAATGTTCATTGCTGCACTACTCAAATAGCCAAACAATGGGAACAACACAAACGTTCATCAACAGATAAACGGATAAACAAAATATGGCCTACCCATACAATGCAAGGTTATTAGACATAAAAAAGAATGTAGTAATACATTCTTATGATTTAGATAAAGCTTGAGAACATTATGCTAAGTGAAAGAAGCCAGACACAAAAGGCCACACAGATCATTTGATCCCATATGCATGAAATTTCCAGAATAGGCAAATTGACCGACAGAAAGTAGATTAGTTGTTGCCGGAGGTTGAACAGAGTGGGTAATAGTGACCAACGTCAATGGTCATCTCAGACTTGGTTCTGAGATGAAAATGTTCTAAAACTAGATAGTGTTGATGGTTACACAACCTTGTGAATATATAAAACCTTTACACTGAAATTGAATTTTTGGTATGCAAATTATTATTCAGGAAATGAAATTATTTTTTAGGAAAGTTTACAAATCATAGCCAAACCTTACGTGAGGACATGCAGTATCTTCACCACAGAACAAAATATTTTAGTTTTATCACAAAAAACTCAATTTTTACCATCACTTAAAGCAATATCTTGAGCAACATAATTTTTTTTTTTTTTTTTTTTTGCATGGGCAGGCACCGGGAATAGAACCCGGGTCTCCGGCATGGCAGGCTGTGGCCCACCCGAACAACACAAATTTTAAAAAATTTCTTTTACACTTTTTGATGTTGGAATGTTTTTTTATAAAAAGCAGTATGTTGCTCACTTTGTTCACTCTTTCTTCAATTGCTACAATACAAGAAAGTTTTTTACAGAAATTAGTTTCACAACTATTTGTCAATGAATATTCTTCATAGACTATAAATGGTTTCACTTTCTTATGAAAGTGGTGTGTTTTGGTATGCTGACATGTGATGTTTAGTAAATATAAAGAGCTTTATTGAAAAGAGCCAGATCATTACTGTTTAAAAGTTGTCTTCTTTATTATGAGAGACTTATGGGAGCAGATATTCCCATTAATTTCTGTAAGATTTTGACTTATAGTGCCAGACCACAAGAGGCTTCATATACCTAATCGTTGTTGGGCTAAACAGCAGTATTTTCTCGAGATCTGGAGGTAGCTGCTCATTCCTAGGTGTTTGCAGGCTTTCCCAGTGAACTTCTGTGGAGACTTCAGACTAATGCACAGATCTGGGAAGGTTCCGAGCAGGTTTCCAGGAGGGGCTGTTCCCTGTGGTTGCATGCAGAAAAGCTAATGCTCCTAGTTGGTTCAGGAGGGGGCCCTCATTCTGGGCTCTGAGGACTAGTTGGATCTCGAGGGGTTGTTTTCAAAAAAGAAATAAGTAGTAAATATAGTGCTAAGTCATAAGTGCTAGAGACATGCCAAGATGTAAAAATGTGGAATATAAAATAAATATATATATATATATATATATATATATATATATAAAGTGTGGAAAAATTTAATGGAAACCATAATTTTATTTAAGATATAACTGGCTGGCTCACAAAAACTGCTCAGAAATGTCAAATAATAGTATGTATCAGTAGCTGATCTTCAGTGATGTTGGCATTTTATGTTCATCAATATCGGTTGAAGTCACTTTTTATTTTGGAACTTCCCAGGCACGTAAAAACACAAATTATTTTTCAGACGACTTTTAGGGAAGACAGTATGTAAAAATCTCAACGTCTGTGACCGACACATAGCAGTAAAAGGAGAATAAAAGAATTTAAAGGTGCTTTCATGTAATTTATTTTTATTATCAGTAATTACATTTTTAAAAGATATCACATTGAAACATATCAATACCATAAACTTACAGCTTAAGGTAGGAAATAAGTATAAACAGTCTCTATACACTTTGCATTATTTACAAAATTTTATACATATAAACCTATATACATTATCCAACAATCTCCAGAGAAAATACTTACAATCCATTTGTGTGAACAGCAGACAAGTTTTTTAAAAAAAGATCAAAATAAAGATTCCCACCTCTTAAATGTAATGGAAATGAAAATATATGAGGATTAATTCTTGAAGTATTTATTACATTTTAAGATATTTAACTTTGTTCCATGCCAGCCATGAGTGATAGTGCGAGAGATTCCACTGTAGAAAAAATAAGGTTAAAAAAACAAATTTAAACATTTGAGAATGTTTGAATAAGGCTTTAATAAATGAAAAAAATGAAAATACTTAAAGGTGTTTCTATTTTAGTTAAAAATCCTATTTTTAATTCTTATTTTTATACATTATTAAAGATGACAATCTCCATCTATTAAACACAAACTTAAAAGGCAAATATGATTTATTTCTATTTAAAAAACAAAAAATCTAGGCATTTCACTGAGCAAATCACAGCTGTCCCCATGTCAAAAAATCTGTTATCAATTTGAAACAAAATGCCATGTTCTATCGTATAAATAGAATCTATTTGCATAACACTCACCAATGCAAAAATGGACAAAAACACTAACACAATTCTAACATATTTTTTACATGTTCAACTACTTTTAATAAGTATATCACATTCTGAATATGCAAGATGAAGAGATTAACTGTGCACACTTTTCTAAAAAGGAGCTGTGCAGAGATACTACTTGGACCTTTGTTCTTCAGTGAATCCCAACTCTCTCTCTCTGCCTCATACCCTGTGTTCTCAACGGTCAGGCCCATATTCCTTGACATAAGAGGCAACCTTTTATAAATTGCTTAAAAAAACACCAAACACCCCCATCTTTTGAAAAGGAATAAACAGTGGTAAAGTGTGCCAGAAATCTATTCTGCCAAGTGCTTTATCTAATAATAGTTTTAAGAATCCACTGGTGTAATGAATGTTATACTAGAAAGCAAGATCATTAGACTTAAAGCTTTAGATTGCATATTCACCCACCCCAGCGTAAACCTGTTAAACAAACAAACAAAAAACCAAACATTCTAAGCATGATACAACAGCCAAGAGGCTTTTCAGGTTTGAAAATGGTGAAATATTTATTATAATTTTTTAACAGGATTTACAGGATTAGTATAATAACACGTAAATTTAGCTATAAGAAAATATAAAAGTAGTAATATATATATATATATATATATATTTTGTATGGGCAGGCACCAGGAAAAAAGTAGTAATATTTTAATATGATATACTTACAATGGGGAAAGGATCCTCTACAGACAGCTTTATTTAAAATGGTCACAAGAAACATATGGCAGTTTTTAAAATCTGACTCCATTTTCTCTATAGATTCCATTCTAAGAAAGAAAGTAAATTTCAGTTTAATTAAGTGCTTGTATAAGGTTATTAGGCAGGCAAGAAACTATGATTGGGAATAATTTCCAATTTACCTTTGTTAAATTATTTAAAGTCCCAAGTCTACAGATCAGAAAAAATATATAAAATTTCAACCCAATTTAAAATAAAAATTTTCAAGGAGGCCTAAAGCTCATTAGGATATAAAACACTGCTGTTTGGGAATAGTATTTTATTCTGGAATTAGGATAACTGGGGATATTCTCCTTTTCCTTATATGTTTCAATATTTTATTTTTTACAAGCATATATTCTTTTGAAAACCCTAAATTTGA
>PVIY010059650.1:0-11953 GCA_004026745.1 Myrmecophaga tridactyla | reverse complement strand
AATTCTTCCACTGAGCCACTCTTGTACCACCCTGTGTGTTGCTTTTTTTCTTTGAGCATCAACTTCAGCTCCAAATGAAGTAATGATCATTGCTTTGTTGGTTGTAGTTGTATACACCCCAGAAAAATATGTTCTTAAATCTAATATTTTCCTGTGGGTGTAATCCCATTGTAAGTAGGATCTTTGGTGAGACTACTGCAGTTAAGATGTGACCCGCCTCGTTCAGGATGAGACTTAATCCTATTCCTAGAGTCCTTTATAAACAGTATGAGGAGAGAGAGAGAGAGAAAAACAAGGCCATGAAAACAAGAAGCTGAAAGCAATGAAACCATGTGCCTTGCCATGTGGCAGAAGAGCCAAGGATTGCCTGCAGCCGTTTTATGGGAAGAAAACATTGCCTTTATGATGCCTTGACTTAGTTTTTTGGCTTCAAACTGTCAACTCCTATTGTTTAAGCCAACCCACTTCATGCTATCTGCTTTAAGCAGCCTAGGAAACTGAAACATTTTTTAAGATTTGCTTTATGGATTCAGTGAAATAATAGATAGGTTCTAGCACATAGTCAGTGTTTTATCATCAGTCTGGAAAGTTAGGACCAGTCCTAGCATTGAAATCTTTATTAAAAAAAATTGAATTAATTTTATGTGAGCATTTCGTGTGAGAATTCTCTTTGCAAATATTCAAAATCACATTTGTTGTACATTAAAAAAAACTTTCTACAATTTGGTTGCCTAACAGTGACATTAACTTATGTCATTTAAGATATAGCTGACGATAAGGGATACCATATATGACCACTGGTGGGAACTGAGGCACTGATACAATCCTGGGGGCTGTGGGATACTGGATGGGTTGCTTGCTTATGTCCACTGGTTGAGCTTGTACTCAATCCTGGATGCAGCACTTCCATATCATGATGTATTGTTTCTCAATCTTATCTTAAGACTGTGGGGCTGACAGACTCCATCTCATGATGGAAAGTTATGGCTCCAAGGACAGTGATGCACCATGATCAGTCACCCTCTTTCTCTACCAGGGCCTAGCAGCATGCCAGAATTTTTATTTCAAAAGGCATATAATTCTTTGCTTCAGATGGCATGGCTCTGTTTCGGAAGCATAGAAGTCTTCATTGTGAATTTTCACTCTGAGATTTGTTATAAACTCTACATGGCTTCTTTTGCACCACTGATAACTCTAAAACCATTTGTTTTCCAGCTCAGATATTCCAAGGGAAGTTGTTTCTTGTACTGTATCTTGGAATTACTGCAGAGTTTTTTCTTTCTCTGCTCCCCACTCAAAGATGGCAACTTGTGGTATACGAATAATAATAGCTTTCACAAGTAATGAATATGTTGTCTACAGAACCCAGAAAGACCACTTGGTATTGTGCTTCCTTCAATGTGGTATAATGAATAAAATATAATAATTTATCTTTTAATTTGGAAGGAATATCCCAGCATGCCCCCAGACGACTGAATCCTAAAACTTGTACTTATGTGGCATGCCCGTGAAACTTGGTAGGGTTTCTCTTTCTCCTTTAGAGTACATGAAACCTGGGAAGACTTCACAGACACTTTTTGTTAATCATCTATTTCTATTGGTATGATGTAATTGATACAGTGGAACAAGACCTGGGAGGATCAAACTGTTTTCAGGTGATTAACTGCACCTAGAACAAAGCATAAAGATATTTATTGGGATACAAAAAATGTTGAGGCCCCAATAAGGGAAAATTCACAATGCCTGGCCCCAATAAAAATTTACAAGATATGCAACAAAGCTAGAAAATTTTACCCATAATCCCTGGTAGACTAGGACATAATTAGTAGGTAAGGGCATTAAAACAACCATAAGGTCTTGATCTGCAGCTTTGCAGGAGGCCACAACCTGTCCTGTGCTTGACTCATGTTTCACAACCAATGTGACAATGATGTCACTGTTTGGAGCCCTCAGGGCAGGATTTATAAAACTGAATATGCCATGGAAACTGTCAAGCAAGATTGAGCCATAATTGATCTGAAATCAAAAACCCATGTGGTATTGGTTGCATTGAATAGGGCACAATCAGAGCTTGCAGCCCATTAAAAAAAATTCTCTATGTTGGCAACAATACTGGTATCTCAATTTCGGGGCTTACTGCTGATGATAGACTGTTATGTAATTTATGTGCCAAGAGTGTTTGGATTCTGGACTTGAGTTTGATAGACTTCTCCCCATTTCTCATCTTGTATGTCTAATTGGAAGCCAGACCCAGATACCAACACAACGATATGGCTGAAGACCATATGGTGTGGAACTGCTTAGTGCTGGTTATGATGATATGGGCCCTCATATATTCCAAACCTGTCCATCTGCTAGCTATTTTGACTGTGGAGCTATGTCCATTGGAGCCCATTCTTAATCAGCTTGTACTTACTTGGAGAGACATATGTCTGAGTTTATGGAATATAATTTGAATGAACTGTTAAACATGGGCTGTGTGCCTTAAAAGAGACACTTCCTGCAGAACAGAACCTAACTACAAAGAATGCTTCCATTGGCATTGTTGGTATAAACTAGAGTTTATGATCTGTGATGATGGTGATGATATGTCTCCATTCCTGGAAGGTCTTGAAGAAAGATCACAGAAATGCACAGCTTGCTCAATCTTCCGATGAACCTGCAGAAAATGCTGATGAACTAATGGAATATTAAGTGATGAACCAGATTACATGTGTACTATCAATATGTAACAATGCAGGAACATGTACCAGAGTGACAATAATCTATACTTTGAATAAAAAGGTGCAGAGTGGTGGAATGGTATGTTTTAGGAATCAGCCTAGAAGTGAGTTTTTCCCAAGTAGCCTAACTGAAACCATATAATGGGGTGCTTTTTTTTTTCTTTGAGAGAGGCTGTATAATAATTTTCTAGAAAGTGTAGGGTATCTGTAGTACTGTTTTTATATGAAGAACTCAGTGTCTTTTTTGGGTTTACATCTAACCCAAAATAAAATAAAATCGTTTCACCTGCAGAAAACAAAACAAAAACAAAAACAAAACAATTATAAGTGCATCCCAACTATTCAAGAACTAAAAGAAAGATTGAACACGTTAAGTAGAAACAAACAAAAACCAAAATCAAATGTTTAGGGATTATAATTAAAGTATATGAAATAAATGATGGGAGTTATGGCAGATTAGGAATTGTGAAAGAGAGTATTAGTGAGCTTGAGGATATGGCAACATAAACCATGCAAAATGAAATGCAGAGGAAAAAGAGTAATCATAATTAAAAAACAGTGGAGGAATGTTCAGTGTGTTGTGGGAGAATTTCAAGCAGAAATAATTGCTTGAAAAGTGAGGAGAAAAACTCCTCGGATAGTGAGGAGTTATATAAAGATATATGATGAAATAATGGCCACCATTTAAAAAAATTTAGTAAAAATTCTAAAGCCATAATACCAAAAAAACCTGTCAACCTACAATTCTTACCTAGCTAAAATGTCTTTCAAAAACAAAGGTGAGGGTGGGTCACCGTGGCTCAGCAGGCAGCATTTTCGCCTGCCATGCAAGAGGCCCAGGTTCACTTCCCAGTGCCTGCCCATGCAAAACAAACAAACAAACAACAACAACAAAACAAAAGTGAGGGGGTGCACGGGTGGTTCAGTGATAGAATACTCACCTCTTATGCGGGAGAACCAGGTTCGATTCCTGAACCATGCACCCGAAAACAAACAAACAAACAAGAACAAAGATGAAATAAAAACATTTCCAGACTTATAAATGCTGAAAGAATTCATCACCAGCAGATCTGATTTATAAGAAACATGACAGTAAGTCTTTCAAGCAGAAACAGTGACTAGGTAGGTAAATATAAAGAATTATTATTATTTTTATTATTCTCATCGACATAATCTCTTTAATAGAAAATCTAATCTATTTATCTTTAAAGCAAAGATAATGATGTATTGTACATTATAACATATATGAAAGTAAAATGTATGACAACAAAACCACAGAAGCTAGGAGTGGAGAAATGGAAGCTATTTTTGTCAGTTGTTTGTATTATATGCGAATGGTATGATATGCCCTGAAGATAGACAGTACTAATTAAATGAACATAGCACAAATTCTAAGGCAAACACTAAAATAGCAAAACAAGAATCTATACTTGACAAATCAACAAAGGAGATAAAATTATAAAAGTAGTCAATCCAAAATAAGGCAGAAAAAGAGAAAAAAGGAACAACAACAACAAAAACAAATGGGACAAACAGAAAGCAAATAGCAAGATTATATATTTAAACCAAACTATATTTAAAATCACGTTAAATGTAAATGATGTGACCTCCCCCGCCCCCACATATCCTCAAAATAAAAAGTGGTGACTGCCAGATTGGATTAAAAAAACATGTAGCTGCAACTATATGCTGACTTCAAGACACCTATTTAAATATGAAAACACAAATAGATGAAAAGTTACAATATAGAAAAATATACCATGCAAAGAGTAATCAAAAGAAAGTTTGAATGCCTAGATTAGTATAAAAAACAGCTCCCAGAGCAAAGAGTTTTATCAGGGATAGGACAATTTAATAATGATAAAGGGATCAATTAATCAAGAAGAATAGCAGTCTTAAATGTTTATTTACCTAATAATAGAGCTTCAAAATACATGAGACAAAAACTGATAGAGCTGCAAGGAGAAATAGACATGTCCACAATTATGGTTGGAAATTTTAATATTACTGTTTCAATAACCAATAGAACAAGAAGACAGAAAATCAATAAGGATATAGAAGTCTGGAAGAGCACTGCTCAGTATTCCTTAACCTGATTCACAAATATAGGCAGCAGTAGCAGAATAAACATTTGTTTTAAGTGCACATAGAACACTGATCAACACAAATCATATTCTAGTCTACTAGTAAGACTAAAAAAGTTTAAATGGGTTATGCCTATTAAATGGAAAATCTATTCTCTGATTGCAGTGGAACTAATTTGAATCAATAACAGAAAGAAATATAAAATATCTCCAAATAATTGAAAATTAAAAATCACCCTTCCTATAACTCATGGCCTGAAGGAGAAATAAAAATGAAATTGAAAAGTGTTTTAAACTGAAGGTATACAAACACATATCAATATCTGTGAAAATGAGCTAGAGCAGTATGTAGAGAAATTTATAGGACTAAATTTTCATATCAGAAAAGAAAGATCTCAAATTAATGAACCTAGCTTCCACTTTAGAAAACTAGAAAAGAAGCACAAATGAAATTCAACGTAAGCAGCAGAATGGAAATAATAAAATCTGAATAGAAATCAATAAGGTAGAAAGCTGAAAAACAATAAAGAAAATCAATAATACAAGAAGCTGGTATTTTAAAATAAAAAGTTAATAAACTGATCAGGAACTGATGAGGAAATAAATAGAGAAGCCACAAATGATTAATATGAAGAATAAGGGAAGTGACATCATTACTGATTCTACAGGATCTGGGGCAAATTAGACAAGAATAATTCTTTATAAACCACAATGATGTGGGGCAACTTGACCTCCCATACACTGCTGATGGGAATGTAAAATGGTACAATCGTGTGGAAAAGCGATTTGATGGTTTCTTAAATAATTAAACATACACTTTCCTTATTACCCAGCCTCGATATTTATCCAGTAGAAATGACAGCATGTGTCCATACAAATACTAGCACATGGGTGTTCATAGCAGCTTTAGCTGCAATAGTAAAAATCTTAAAATCAAATATTTATTCAAAATGAATGAATATATTTTGGTAAATGCATTGAATGTGATGCCACTCAGCAATGAAAAGAAATGAACTATTGATACATGCATCAACATGGGTGAATCTCAAAATAATCATGCTGAAAGAAACCAGAAAAAAAAAGACCATATGCTGTCTGGTTTAATTTATTTCAAATTCTAGATATATAAACTCAGTAATGAAAGTCAGCAGATCTGGGGTGCCTAAGAATGGGGTGGTGGTGAGGGTGGGAGGCTACAATTACAACAGAGATGAGGAAAGTTTTGGTGGTCATTGGCATATTTATCAGCTTGATTGCGACAATGGGTCTCAGGTGTATACTCATCCAACTGTATACTTTAAATATGTGTAGCTAATTATACGTTTATTACACTTCAAGGATACTGTAAAAAAAACTCACTGAATGATGGAGAATCTTATTACATGTAAATTTTACCTCGATAAAACTGATTTAAAAATTTTTAAATCACAGACATGATAAAAAAAAAACAGAAGGAACTCCTGTGCTCTCTGATCATAATTTAGAATTTACACATTGTCAGAGAAACTCACATATATTACCGTGATATGGCTAATAATGAATGGCTAGGCAGGGTTGGTTGTCATTTGCAGATGTCCTATTTTATTGACAAAGTTAAATCTGGAAAATCTTTCTTGCACACAGTTTGCACCATACCATGTCTTACACTCATCATCATCCATCTGTAATGAAAACATCGTTTATAAAGAATTAGAGTTAAAGCTAATTTACCCCAGCTTGTATTTCATATGCCATATTAGGATGTGAAATATACAACTACTGTGCTCTTGTATTTGAAGAACAATGATTTTTAGACTTTCTTGTAATTTCTGTGCTAATCACACATGCCCCTATATGGAGTACCTTAAGACAAAGGCTAATTGGGCTACTTTTAATTTGCTTCCACTCTGCAATATAATAATAAATGCAGGTGTCTTTCCAACATTAATTTCTATCTACATGGTAGAATTTCATTAGTACAGCCAGACCCATTTTAATTAAGCACACTTATTTTGGTTGTGCATTGTCTGTGCTTTTGGCCATCAGAATGAGCACTTAGTCAATTAACTGTTTTATTAACCAATTGGTTTTTGCTGTAGGACCCTACCTTCCTTTACTAGTTAGGAAGGATCATGAAAGGCAAATAAATTGGTTCCTTTCATCTCTAAAAAAGCAATGATAAATAATGAAACATTTCAAACAAGGTTTCTGTGGGGAACCCAAACACAAACAAAAAGTACCTGCCATTTATTCTGAAATGTAAACGCTTACTGCTTGCAGCAGCATCGTATTTGAATAAATCATATTGTCACACTGACCTTTATTGATATACTGTTCCCCAACTTTAAGCATCAATCCTGCTGCTTAAAAGATCTTTTGTTGTACAAAACCTGCAGATCCATCAGGTAACAGAATAATGATTTACCATCCATAGGCTACCTAAATCAATAATTTAACAGGACGCTCAGTAAGCTTCCTCCTGAACCCTTACCCCACCCTATCGCCAATATTTGCAACTTTGGTTATGCAATTTACTGATATCATTAGAGATTAAAAAGTGTTTTTTAACTGATGAAAAAATACAATATATGGCATTTGACTTCTGAGGATATTGTGTATTTCTAGGACATATTATACGGCTTATATTAGCATAGTAGTCTGGCTAGCAAAGAGTGTAATTTGACATAGATAAATAAAACAAATGAAATTTCTCCCAGATGAGTCAAAAGGCTTAAATTCACTGCACCCCCACCACCTAACTTTGTTTTGTGCCAGAATGGTTTGTACAAATATAGATATCTTATTTTTCTGAGTGTACATGGGGTGCTAAAATAGGGAAATTAGGCCTGATTTGGAATATGTATTATGTCTCTTTACCCTAATTACGTTCAATAGACATATTATTGAAAGGAAAGGTAGACGAAAGGCTTTTTGTGTCTTCACTCTGTTGTAACAAGTCTTATTGTCAATCTATTCTCAATAGGAAGAGGCATTAAAGACAGTGGTTTCTTAAAGGACTCAGGACTAAGATATGGAAATCCTATACTGGAATCCTGATACTTTATTAATCAGCCATGTTATTTCAGACAAGTGCTGTCTCCCTACTGAGCTCAGTTTATTTTTGAATATTTTTTATATGTGCTTTAACTTTAGAGTTAACGTCAAAGATTTGATGTATAATCATGATACTGATGGCCACGTATCTAGTACCTAATATGTATCTGATGCACATTATCGATAATATTTGCAATGACTTTTAAGATTAGGATCCTTGTCCTCCTTTTCAGCCAAAAAACAATAGGTACAGTAAGCCACATGCTTAAGCTCATGTGGCTGGGCTGGAATCTAGATCAAAACTTGCTGCCCACTGTCTCTCATTTCTCTTGCTCCATCCACCGAACTGCCTTTCCATGATGTAATGTCTGTGTGAAAAAGCACTGTTAAGGCCAAAGCAGTAGACAGATGCACAGTGGTATTACAGCCATTCTAGTGATGAATAGACATCATGAAATGTAGGGCCGACACCCAGAGGTAATGTTGCCCTTTCTTTGAATGGAGTTACACTATGCCATTAGACTGATAATTATAGTGGGATTTTGCAAAGGCAAATTTTTGCCACTGCCTTCGTGCATGGCCTTGCTAGCGCTCCAGGAGAAGAAAAAATAACAAAGCTGATTGATTTCCCTTTGCCATTTGCTTCAAGTGGTTCCCATTTTAATGCCCTTCCCAATTGTGCCTTCATTGTCATTTGGAGCTGCTGATATTTCAGCCTCCACACAGAACGAACAATTGGGCTCCTCAGCAAGTTCAAAATATCTGCACAGCGGGGGAAAAATACACTATCTTTTCTAAAGGCTGTTTTGGTGGTTCTATTAGAAGACAAAACTCTTTCTCCTTTATACTTCGGTAGGCAATAATCTGCCCTTCTCCCAATCACCTACCTCCCACCCCAAAACAGACTTTTTTTTTTTGCATGGGCAGGCACCAGCAAACAAACCTGGGTCTCTGGCATGGCAGGTGAGAACTCTGCCTGCTGAGCCACCATGGCCCGCCCCAAAAGACTTTTAATTGATGGATAATCTCAGAGTTTTCCAAGATCAAGCTCAAATATTACAATAACACAGGGTCTAGATGACTTGAATTGTTTTATTCTTCTATAACCATGGATTTCAAAGCTCTCATGAAAAAATCTGGTAAAATGCACACACGCTCTTCTATGACAAAATAGAATGTTTGCCATGAAATTCTACAAAAGGGCACATATAATACAATGCTGTTACCTAAGCCTGGGGAATTATCCAACTCTGTTTTGCATCCCCCTACTTGCCACAAAATTACCCATGTGCTTTTTCTTTCTTTTCTTTTTTTTGGGTGTGCTGTGTGGTGGGGGTCACATTTCATTCTTTCCCATATGAATATTCCATTATTGCAGCAGCATTTGTTGAATTTTTTCTTTTTTGGAGTTCATGGGCCTGGAATCGAACCCAGGTCTCCTGCATGTCCCATGTGTCTTAATAAGGACGGCAGGAATATTTGTTTCTCTGACAGATGTGATGCCTTCCTGAAGATCTTTAAAGTGACATTGGATTCTTTTTTCATTTTCTCTTTCTGCTTTACTTCTTCCTCTGGTAAAGGCAACAAAGCACACTGAGCTTTTAGCAAGTATGTATCATGGACCGGGTATTAGGCATCAAAAGAAGATGATCAAGCTAGGTGTAGAGTTGTGGGCAGTTCCTCTCTGTAACCATATGACTAACCATAGTATGTACACAATTAATGTTTTAAAAATGTTTTATGTAGCATAAAATTTGCCATTTTAACAATTTTTAAGTTCAATTAATTAAGCCGAGTTGGTAGGGTGCATCTCAATGACCCACATCAGAAGAAAACCTATACATGGTGTAAAGCTAAAAGGTACATTTAGTTTAAAATGTGATATCTGACTGTTTGGGGAGGTGTTGTATCCCTTTGAATCAGCAACAAGACTGACCCCAGAAGAAGAAATACAGAGAGGAAACCAGTCAGGTCTACCTCAAACAGGGCTGGTTGTGATTCCAAAGAAAGGGTCATTAAAAACCAGGGTGATCAGCACAAAAACAATTATTAGGAGAACTTACTTACAGACAGCTGTGGCTAACTTGTGAAGGACAGCCAGATGGCAAGAAGTTCACTCGAGGATACACCTAAGGAAACCACACTATAGGTTATATATGGTTGAGGAGCCAGTGGATTGTGTGCAGGTAGTGGGAAAACATTTTGTTATGTGTTCTTTTCCCAAAACAATATGTGCTTAGGGAGAGCTGCGTCAAAGTTATGGTAGCCAAAGCTCGGTGTGTTTCCAGAGTTTTATAGGCAGGACTATTTGAGGAGGAGGGCAGGGGTGAGGGCAATCCTTGATCAGGTAAGAGACTCTGTATCACACAGTCCATCCCCATGAAAGGTCTTTGAAATCTCACATGCCCTCTCCTCCACAGGAGTCCCTGGGCGACAGGTGGGGTGGGGAAATAGCTTGTAAAACTGTTTTTCCATTTTTAAGGAGCATATGAGAAAAGACTCACTAGCTGTGTATACACATAGTAAAAGTCCAATTGCTGATACCTAGGAGGCTCATTAACAGTGCTCTCCCCTGTTCCCCCACCCTGCACACTGAGCCTTCATTTGAGACCACCATGAATCAACACCCATTTGATCTCCAAGTTGCAATTGTTTCTGGAAGTGAGCTAAGGACTAACTCATTTTGATTTTTTTATCTGGAATATGGGCACAGCATTCAGTTTTAATAAGGAGCCTCTTTCCCCTTGTGCTGTGGATAGACTATCCAGGGCCATGCAGTTTTGTAGCACCACCTTGGGTAAAGCTGCAGTTTCTTGATTTAGTGTGGAGAATCTGTGCTCGGTTTCATGGAGGGCGATGGTTACAGACTTTTGGAAGACTTCTGTCTTGAGCATTTTGTGAATATCACCTTCTTGAGGAAAAAAAAAAAGCAGAGATCAAATAATCTCACCATGAGAATACCTACCTTCTCCACTCCCTCTCCTAATAGGCTCATTTAAGGGCACTGGGATGGGAGTGCATCCAGGGGAAACCAAGAGTGTATCTCTCTATCCATAGTAGGCAGGGATTGGGCAGAGATAGCTATGGCCACATGTCTGTGCTGCATAACCACTCATGTCATTAGGGAAATTTAATAGATATTGGATACTGGGGCACTGGCCCCAGGCGGTAGCATAACAGCCACTGCTAGCTAGGACAATGGTATGGGAGCATTTTTAGGAGACACATAGCTTGGATATCTAGTATTAATTGGTTCATGGTCTTTTGTGTGGTTTTGCTTGCAACACATGGAGATAGGTTGTGATAGTGTTCCCTTGGCAGGAGTTAGCCAAATTTGGCGAAGGACCCTTCACTAGTCATAGGACACAAACTGGTGGCTTTGCTTTTACCTGCCCATTGCCACGGTGTCTCTCCAGGTCTTCAGGCCCTAGAGTGGTGGCAGCTTCCTGACTTATCAGCAAGACGACCCCAATCTGTCCCTTGAGCACTGTCTACCGCAGAACCCAAAGCACTATTCTAGTAACTGGGGTAATAGGGTGAGGAGTTCTTAGCGTTATCTCATCTTAGTTGGCATTTAGCTTGGGGCTGTAGACCTCCTTTGTCCATTTCTATACTTGCACAGTAGTTGCTGCAATGAGCCTATAAAACGCTGGCTACCCACCATCGTGGATGCTTCATTAAGCCTTCTGAGGGCCTCTGGTAGGATTGTTGTTGCTCCCTTTAGAGATGCCCGGCCAGTGAAGAGTTTGTTCTGTGCCTTTAGTAGGACCATTTTCCTTTCTATTAAGCTGGCCTCTTGAGGTTTATAAGGCAAATGAAATTGCCATGTTATCCCCTCTCTTTCTATACAAATTTGTATTAAGGTGCTGGTGAAGTAGGACTCTTGATCACTAGAAATGACACTGGGTATGCCATACATTGTTTGCAGACATTGCAGTATGTTAATAGTGGGTATTTGGTTGGCACATCTGCGAGGGAATACTTGCATGAAACAATTAATGGTGTCTGTTCTAGTTTGCTAGCTGCCAGAATGCAACACACCAGAGACGGATTGGCTTTTAATAAAAGGGGATTTATTTTGTTGGTTCTTCAGAGGAAAGGCAGCTAACTTTC
>PVIY010059649.1:0-11980 GCA_004026745.1 Myrmecophaga tridactyla | reverse complement strand
GTGTGTGTGTGTGTGTGTGTGTGTGTGTGCACGTGTGCATAACTTCTATAAAATAACAAATGGCTTTTATAGGACGCCAAGCAGTGTAATAGCAAAGTAGATTCCTTGAGCCTCCCAAGGCAATTAAACAGGCTCGGTGTTTATCAGGATGTGAGGAATAGGTAGGGAGCTGGACACTCCCTGACTGAATCCAGACAACACAAGCCTTGCAACCTATTATGAAGACGGTGTGCACATGTAAATTTATGGACACCATTTGCTTATGTGGACTCTGGAGAATTCTATAGCATGACAATTTTACAGCATGTGATGATGAAGGGTCTTTAGTAAGAGCCAGCTTTTTCTAATTCCCCTAAAGATGCCACAGATATTTTAATGAAGTGGTATGATACAAAAAAGTTGAAAGAGTTCAGCCTAAAGATCTTTTAAACTTAAGTTTCCATTATCTAAATGGAATCCATATGTAGTAGCTGTCCACTTAAGACTAGTGCACCCTTCAAGTTCCTATTATTCACATTCACGTTTTCTCTTGACATGCCTACCTAGTTTATGTTACTTATCCATTGCTTTTGGTATTTTAGTGTTTATTATAAGGAGTCAGGGTTTTGACTCTCATAGGAAGTTTATTGCAGGAGTCTCTATTTTGTTCCATTTGAACTGTTTGTTGATCATGACGCGGTGCCCTGTTGTCTTTGTTGTACCATTATAGTAAGTCTTGAAGTCAGGTAGTGTAAGTTCTCCAATTTCATTATTCTTTTGTAAATGATATACAAACCTGGTGGCTTAAAACAACTGAATTCGTTTATTTTACTCACAAGTCTTCAATTTAGGTAGGGCTCAGCAAGGACACAATTATGGAGCCTCATTGGAATGACTTGAGCTGTTAGGGTGGGAAGACCAGGGACTTCCCAGGAACTCTCTCTCTTCCTGTCATCTCATGACTTCTCCAGGTGGTGTCTGCATCTGAGATCTCCACAGATTCTCACGAACATCGTGGCTTCAGAGCAGTCAGATTAATTATATGATGGCTCAGGACTCCAAGAATAAGTGATCTCAGAGAACAGGGAAAAGACAAATGGCATTTTTATGAACCAGTCTTGAAAATAATGTTCCATTACTTCTACCTCACTCTATTGGTTGAATCTATCAGGAACCTAAGCGCATTTCACATGGAGGAGATGAGAGAGCCCACTCTTGAGGTGAGGAGTGGTAAAGAATTTGGGGCCATGTTATAAATAAAACTGTCACACAAGCCAACTACCAATAAGCAGGTGGATGGAAGAAGGAGTTGGGGACTGGATAGCTGGAACACCAAGAGATGTCATTAAACCCACAGCATAGGACGCATAGTAAGTGACCAAAAGATATTAACTCTTGTAGGTATCATTTTGTTAGTTTGTGTTTTTAATGAGAAAAGAAGAGGGCCACAGTACCCTATTTTGAATCTCTAACCAACTTCCTTCTAGCTTGTCTTAGACAAGGACACAGCTAACACTCTGTTTTAAGACTTAAGCACCAATCCCTGGTCAGCTTGGTCGGCCCACATGGAAGTCTTTGGGATCTATATAAAAACACATACTTTAAAAAGACTGGAATATCAAATTATTAATAATGATTCTCTCTGAATGGCAGGATTATATTAAATTGAATCATACAAACTGTGAATAGCTATTTGTTTTTAATCACCAAAAGGCAGCTTTATAGGATCCAACCTAATAGGTGATTTATATATTTTTTCCTTTTTCTTTCTATCTTTATCATATCCTTTTAAATGGATGCTTATTACTTTCATGATTAGTAAAAATAAGCATTATATTTGCAAAGATCAAAGAGACCGGTATTTTTCAGAGTAGGCACTATTTTTTTCTGATTGAGCTGAAAAATAATGCATCATCTCTACAAGTCCAAATATCAGCATGGCAGACTTTATATATAAGAATCAGCTAGAACACATTTATAGAAACCTGATTTGAACTCATTGAAAACACATGTTGAACCTAAACAGTCTCCTGAAATCAGAAGCCAGGTGTTACATTATGACTCTTTAACTCGGAGGGTAGACATTGGACTCATGTTTTAAAAAATCCTAACGTAAGCTTTTAGCTATGGGAAATGTTTGCAGAGAAGGCAGCTGAGTTCTAGTGTGACGCAGCTGGGCTGTTTCCTCAGGTTTATGAGGAGAAGAGTTCACTGTAAGGCCTCAGGCCAGAAAAATTCACCCTGGCGGTTCCAGAGGGTATATTTTGGCACAAATCCCAAATTTAACAGTGGCATTGGCCACCAGGTTTATGGGAATAGTGACTAAACTGAAAAAAACTCTCTGCTTTCCTTAAGATACATTCCTGGAAGGGGAATCATTGGCTCAAGGAGTTAGTCTTTCTTAAAGCTCTTAAAATACACTGCCAAAAGGTTTTCCAGGAAAAAAAAAATCATTATTAAGTCTTAATAAAATGTTCCTACCACTGTGCAGTTTTGAAGTTACAGGGTTATTTAGTTCCTTAAGAATTCTGCTTCCCTGAGTAAGGACACTTAGATTTGTGGGGTCTTAGGTATTTCACTGGTGATGCTCTTCCTAAGCATTTATAACCGTTTGCTACTAAGGAGGGAAGTGACAGAGGCATTGCAGCTTCCCTGTGACACCCAACACTGCTGCCAGCATGCTGTAGCCTTCCTGCTGCTGCTGCTGCCTAAGGGGGTAGCTGCTATTATGGTCTTGATTTTAAGATTGTCTTTGAACCATCCAAGTAAATGTAGCAGCAACCAGCCTGAGGTAGAGCAGAGATTTGAACGCTGCTATAAACACTCATGTGTAGAGGCCAGCTCTTGATCTTCTAGCCAAAATGAAGCAAAATAAAAATCTTTACATTCCAAAATATTGAAACTCATGTATAACAACGTTCTACTTTTGCTTTCAAAATGTTTGCATAGCGGGTGAGAGACTTGCCTTCAACCTAAAATTTTAAAATCATTAAACGAATGTTAAGCTACCGAAGGCTGCCCTCTCTAAACCAACAGTCTTTCTTTATTCCTTTGTCACATTTGATTCTCATGTGTACTGAGCCTTCTTAATATGTATGCCTATACCTACTTCTACATGAGTCTATGTCATCAGTATGTCTATATCTATATCATTTATGTCTCTATCTGTGTTCTCTTTTCCACTGAAATTCTGTCTAGCAAATACTCAGGTCTTCCTTCATTAAGAAAATGTGAATTAAAATCTAGGGATTACCGGCTTTCTCTCATTCCACTGGTACACGAACGACGTAGCAGGTGGCCAAGAAAAGACTGAGAGAAGGGAAAAGGGAGATATTTTGACTTTGATTTTTCTCTAGCTCCATATCCTGTGGGTACTATACTTTTCAGATGGTTACCTTTTTTTTTTCATTTTTGTTCAGTCTTTATTTACAGGAAAGCACATAGTATGTGGTCATTTTTGTAACTAACAACAATAAAGGCAAAGCAATGGAAAGAAAAGGGGAAAGAGCAAGCATTTGACAGGAAAAAAAAAAACCTAAGTCTTTATTTAACTATTCACCCTGCTCCTGAGGCAGGGCTGGTTAGACCCTTACTGCCTCCAAAAGCAACAAAAAAAAGCCTGTCTTTAATATCAGTCACCTGGTACAGAGGACAGCAGAAGACCCAAAGACAAAAGATTAAAGGACAAGACAAAAGATTCACCCCAGAGATGCCTTTCCCAACCTGCCATCACTCCAATTTTATCTCACACCAAAGAAGGTGAAGTCCAATCTGCAACCCAGAACCCAGCCTTGCCTCCACCCAAACCAGCCCAGTTCCTTGGCACTGGAATTGTCAACAGGCAAGTAGGAGACTAAAGCAGAGGAAAAAATCACAGCCAAAAGGCTACTTCCCTCCAACAGCCTTGGTGACATTAGTGTAGGTCAATGTCACTAAATAAGTTAGCTGTGCTGGAGCAGCAAGGGAGGTAATACACAAACCAACAGAGCTCAAGTCCCACCTGCTTCCCAATGCTCTGAGGAGCACATGACGCTCAGGCTGACCTCGTGACCTAACAAAGAGACTGGCAATCCCACCTGGATATGGGAACAAGTGTTCAGAACCCAGAGGAGGCAAGAAGCCAACTTCCACAGATATCTTAGCAGGGATGATTGAGTTAGTTACAAGGAAGGAGGAACTGGAGACCTTTCCAGATGTGGCAGCCCTACCACTCTCTCCTGCCCTGTCCTACTGCCTTAGATGGTCTGCCGTATCTACTCCAAACCAAAGGACATCTGGAGGTCACAGCACTCACATCCTCCTCACATAGGTTCCCATCTCTCTTCTCATGCCAGTTTCCAACTGCCTCAAGAATAAGAAATCTGGGGCCGAAGTTCCATGCTACAGCCTAGATGATTGATTCCTGAACACTTGATCTGGGAATACTACCTGGGCAGGAAGGGAGAAGCAACACCACTGGGTGGCTCTGAAGCCAAGGGACTCTCGTACATATGACCAATGCTCCCCTACCCTGCTCATCTGTGTCTCCTCTTTGGACAGACAAGAGTACCCAGATGACAAATGTGTAGTTTCCAGTCTAATAATTCTATGCTTGACTCACCAGAGGAATCAGAAATCCAGTGGATCATCAAATACCGCCTCAGTCCAGGATTTCTCATATAGGAAGCTCAAGCTCAGACACTCAATAGGTTAAATACCAGATGGTTACCTTTTTTTCTTTACTTTATATTGTTTTGCTCACTGTTATGCAGAATTAATTCTGGGTTGACCCAAGGGAAAATAAAACAATGGTAAAAAGTTGTTTTTTGTACTTTCCTACCTCCAGGATAGCACTGGAGATCATACCTGCTCCCCAGGCTGCTTTCAGTAAATTTGGAAACAAACAAGAGCTATGAAGGTATCATCTCTTGTCAAGATAGTTACATTTTAGTATTAAGCCCTAGAAGACAAAGAGCCCCTCCTATGATCTGAAGGAGATAAAACCAGCAAATCCACAATCGTGAATCATTTTATTAGCAACTGAATTATTTTTGTAAACTAGATTTTATTCCTATCATATTCTTGATATATGTGTGTGTGTGTGTGTGTGTGTGTGTGTGTGTGTGTGTGTGTGTGTGTGTGTTTATAGTAGAATAGTCAGGCCCTAAAAGAACTGCAATCCAAGCTGGTTAACCTTTGATGTAGCCAGAAAGCAAGGAAAGTCTCTCTAATTAGCATGGAGATTTTATATGAAAATGGGTGCTAATTTTAGGGAAGTATCTTCCTGGTGTCCTTTAAATCAGTGTTTCCAGAAATCTGTAAATTATGGATCCTACTCTGTACCTACTGATATATCATTTCCTGAGTCAGTCCTATACCTAGAGCAGGATTGTACAAAGCTATCAGATTATATCTGAGTGCAAAGTCCATCTCTTTTTTAAAGCCTTATCTAGTATCAGCATCCTCTCCAGCTTTTATTCTACAGTCAAAAGATAGTTTTACTATTCTGTGCTCCTAAAACACTGTGAAGGTACATAGGTCTTATAACTCTATATGTAATTAGTTAGGACTCTTACATCTTTGTAATTCCCTAGACATAACTGGTGTTCAATAAATGTTTGTTAAATGAAGGAATGGCTGGCTGGCTGGATTAACAAGTTAAAACAGATCACTGCCTATTCTGCCTTTTTAATATGGCTGACCTTCTGAGGGATACGGTAGATTGGGAAGACTTGTGCGTAGATTGCTACAGAAGGAGAAGTACTAAGTTATCAACATGATTCAAAGTTTGAACCAAGATTTAGAAGACACATTTTTTTCAAGCATGTTCTTTGCCCTTTAAAGTTCTGGCATATTCGCTAGGTAATTTAAGTTTGCATTTACAAGTCACTCAGGATATGTTTTCCTCCTATCACTACCTTTGAGTGATGGGATGAAAGTGGAAGCAACAGAAATCTCAGAAATGTCATAAACTATATAAAATATTAAAAAGTTAGTTGTAATCTCTCAGATGGAAAAAAGTAATGTTGCTAGTTAGATGCAGACTATGAAACCATCAAACACCAGCAAGCAAACCAATTTAGGAAAGAGAAAAATCACGAAGCGATCGTTTTCTCTCAGTTTAAGAACAGCACCTTTTCTAGGGGTTTTGTTATGTAACTGGAAGCTGCTTTCACTTTCTGGGGGCTGGGCCAAGCCTGAAAAGGGAAGTGCCAGCCTAGTGAAAGGAAGACTGTTCTTTTGATATTGCCAGCCAGATATGGGAGTGCAATAAAAAAAAGCCAGTTCTCCCAAGATTTACAGTTATGTCTAGCTTGTTGACTCAAGCGGTTTGGAAAAGCTTCAGAGGTAGAGTGTATCCTAACTAACCAAGATTCCAGTCTGTGAAAGGAAAAAAAAAAAAATAGAAATAACGTGCACTTGCCATTGGAATCAAAACCTTTTGACCCTAAATTTATATAGCATCTGAAGAAAAACAAATACTCTAACTACCACATGCTATATTGCCTGAGATTTGATAGCCCGTCCATCCTGTTGAAATGGAACTTTTGTGATTATTGTCCAATCATTTCTACAATTTGCATAGCAAAAACTATGGTAGGCAATAGATAGGAAAATGCTATGCATATGAATGAGTTAAAAGAATATTGAAGCCCCAAACTCAGAGAATCCTTGAAAAAAAAATTATATAAGACCCTTGGAATGACAGTTAAATTTTCATGGTATTTTCAAAATTTAGATTATGGCATCCTTGCAGTGGTATAAAATTCTATGAGAAATGTTCATTAAGAAGTCAAAGTATTAACTTAACATCTGAAAGGAAGTGAAAAAAATAGTATTCAGTATGTACCAGCCCTTTTTGTAGGTGCTGAGGATTACTGGTGAATAAAGCAAACAAGGTCTCTCCCTACCCTGAACCTCTACTTATATGGAGGGAAGACAGGCAAGAAGCAAATATAGAGATAATAGTGAAAATGACATATTATAAAGAATACCAAAAGAAAGAGACTGTGAGAAGAAAAGGAGTGGAAAGTGATGAAGGGATTGTGATGCAAATTATTATTTCAACAAAATGCATACTGAAAAACCTACCTTAAGATGATCAAGTCATCAATGACATAGTGTTTTAATATCAAATTTTGATGTTTTAGCATCCAGTCAGAAATTCATATTTCAATATGTTTCTTTGAGGTAAGTTTCTGAAATAAGGGAAGTTAAGATAGATTGAGGCGAGTTAAATATGATACCAAAGAGATGGAGTAATTTTTGTTTTCATTTGTTGTTTGCCTTGGTGAGCATATTTGGAGACCAAATATAGTGATTGAGTACATAATCCAAATAGATGTATTATAAACTTTAAATGATTTTGGTAATAATCCTGTAGCATGGGGGAATGAATGGGATGACACTCAATGCATTTGCTTATAAAATACTTCTTTCATTTGACACCATAACTGTGGAAGCAGGTGGGTTCTGTACTGTGAATATTATGGTTACAATAATTGCTTAAATGATGTTCATCAATAATCTGAGAGTGTTTCTGTGCCAGATTAAAGAAATGCACCACCCAATTTTTGGCCCTGGAAGCCTAAAGATCTCCAGATGATTTGCAGGGGCTATGGTCTTTCACAGCTTTAGAGCTCAGTGGGGTGTTTTGTTGATTCTAGTGAGCCAATGCAACTCTCCAGGTTGAAGTAGTCTACATCTTGTGTTTATGTCAAAGGTGACCAAGAAGTGTTAGTCAATTTCAGAGTCTTCAATTTTATGTGTGATTCGACCTCACATCTCAAGCACCTTAGCAGAGATTCAAACTCTACTTTATGTATCACTTCTAACAATCATCTGCATACACTTTTAGTGTAATAAAACACTGTGTGCTTATGTGATTCTTATGATGCTTCACCCCTATGTTGGCTTCTGAAATTGTTAATGGCATGACTACATGATGAATTATTGGAAAAATTGAAAGTTAAATCTATGAAGACTGCTCATGGAATGAACATTTATCTACAGATCAGAAAATACATCAACAGGAGAAAAAGACATGCAGCCACTTGCAAAATCAATTGATCACTATAATGCAAATAGAGGGGAATAAACCCAAATGTTTGGCAGTATGGAAATCATCAGTATTTGTTTTAAAGCTGCATTCTAAGATATTCCTTCCTGATGCATTCCGGCAGCTAGCAAACTAAAACATACTTCTTAAAATCTGTAGTTATTTAATGGCTTAAAATTGTTGAATTTATTGAATATATGTGTTCCTTTTTAAATACATTATTTTTTAGTAGTTAGAAAAGCATTGGGGGAAAGTTTGAAGTAATGCACCTAGAAAAGGAATACACAGCTAGACTGGGAAGTTTTTTTAACTTGTAGATAGGCCGCTTTGTCCTTCTGAAAGCTCATTCCAGTCCCTCCCACCTGAATGCTTCCATCGTTTCTGCACTGTAACCTGGGAGCTAATGGCTGCCAGCACCAGAGGATCTAAAGAAGCCTGAGGCATTGCCATTCTTTGGTCCTGTCACCCAGAGCAGAAGCATTTCTTCCATTCTCCCTTAGGCAGCTGCCAAGCCACAGCTTTTTTCTGGAGGCAGAGCTGACATTTGGGAGCCGACATCCTCTTGACCAGTTCTCCATACCTCCATTTCCATTGTCATCCATTAAGATTATTTGTTTTTTCTTTGTTATAAATAACACTGCCCTGAACAACTTTGCACATAAACTGCCTCCCATACTTGATGTTAGTAGAAGCCAAAATGAGACTAATCTCTACTGATTAGAACCCAGAAGGGGTACCATTGGACATATGTTACTCAAGTCAAATGGGAAGGGAAAACGTGGAAAAACATTTGTTTCTCTTAGTTATTTACATATCCGTTTCTCTTTTAATTTTAACTTCCTTGAGGGCCAGGATTATGTCTTTTTTAATTTTGGCATTCCCTGTGAGTCCAGAATTATTCCTTCCATAACAATCAGTGAAAGTTTTAAATCTTGCACAGAATATGCAATGCCCTTAAATATGCAGCAAAACACCCATTATTACCTCCGCAGCCACAATGCCTGTGAAGGATTTCGGCGTCCTTCTTTATACACAGCATCTGCTGCCAACAGGTGATGTGTTCTAGGAAGAGGAGACTTGCCAGAGGGATTTTCCCTTACTAACATCCTCTCTTTCCAGGTGTTTTTTTTCCCTGTAGCATGTTCTGAATTATGAAACCCCAGGAGGCTATTGTAATCAATGAGATGACATGTCACACCTGGAATTCAACACTCTTCCCCCATCATGTAACTTCCCACAGTAGATGTCAAATCTAAATTTATTGCTACTGCTGTTGTCTTTCTGTGTACTCATGCTCATATCCTAGTCCTTAAAATTAGTTTATTACTCATGTTTAGAACTTAAAGTATACCTAGATGTGTAAAAATACAATTAAATGATTTTAAGATCAGCTAGGATTGACAAAATATAATGTAAAGGAAAGAATGCATTGTTTTATGGTACCCCTTCATTTCTCTTAAATATGCACACCTCTATCCAAATTTGAACTTGCTCTATGTTTAAAATAGTTAACTAGAGTAGCCAGAAAAACAAGACTAGACTGAGATCTCTGTGTACTATCTTCTACAGAGAGGAGGAAAGTACCATTCTTACAACATTTCTTTAAAATAGCGGGAAATGTGTGTATGTATGCATATTTATACCTATGTAAAGTCTCCACATGCATTTGTTGGTTTATGATATCAAACCCAGACCTATGTCCAAATGATATTTTGATGTAGTGTTTTGAGTTTATTTTCAAGTAACTCTGTAATTCAACAGTTAAGTCATGTACATGTTTCTCTACTTTTCTAGGGTATGTTAAGGTCTTTCTTTCTGTTCTATTTCATTTCACTTTTAAGGACTCTTCTAGTATGTTTTTTATATATTTTTTGTTGTTTGCCTTAGGATAGATCACTGAAGTGTGTAATGATAATATTATTTAAATGCCCATTAAAATATGTCATTTAGAAACAGTTGCAATGGTGGTGTGTGTGTGTGTGTGTGTGTGTGTGTGTGTGTGTGTATCACTTAAGAATAAGCCTTTTCCTCAATATCAACTGTTACATATAATAACATTCTTTATATTTGTAATCACATCATCCTAGATTTTCTTATAGCAGAATTTTGGTTCCACGAATATCAAAGATGATATGCATAAAATGGGTAATTTAATTTAGCCTTATGTGACACACTTCAGTTTCTGGATTTTAAAATAACTGTGAAAACATTGCTTATATAAAGAAAATCTAAGAATGGGACAATTTAAAAAGGTTCAAGTAAAAACAATCTTCTAATTATTACCAAGGTAACTAATAGCCATTTATTTAGATTTGAACTAAAATTTCAACATAAAGTAAACTTATGATGCATGCCAGTTATACACACTATCAAATTGCTGAAGTTTTGAATGTAATTTTAAGACATGGAGAAAGGGCAGTATTGCAACTAAATTTGAACATTGCACATGTGTTTTAAGGCATCTAGTAACAATTGCTAAAACTGATGGTGCACTTTCAATGTGCCAGGCACTTTTCTACGTTCTTAATAGAAATTTGTTTGTTTAATCCTTACAGCAGCTATAGGTGGTTTGCACATTATCTCCAGCTCTCAGTTACTTCCTCTAGATAACACAGCTGGCAAGTAGAGGACCCAGGATTCATAACCATGCTGTTCAAGGACTAAATGAGAGCATTTGATTTTTAAGAGAATAAGGACATTTTAATCCTGGAAGTTAGGGATTTTTGTATCCAACATTTCCCAAAGTATGTTCCATGATCTGTAGTTTCATAAAGTGCTCTGGGGTAAAAGCTTCCATAATCTACTACATCAGAGGAAGCACTCTATAATGTTATCCCTTCTCCCCCCTTGGAAATTTACAGTGCAAAAGACATAGCAAAGGTACTGAGAAGTTGTGAAGTGATTTATTTCACCCAGGATTTTCCAGCCATCTCTGACAAGAAAATGCTTGTTGAACATTCCTTTCGCTATCCTTAGAATTCGTGTTCCTTCTAACACAAATGTTGAGAAGGTTATCCATTTATTTTTTAGATAGGGAATTGAGACCAAAAATGCTTTTGTGATGCTGAAATCTCATCTCCTAGTTCCGTGCATGCCTATCTCACTCAGCTCTTGAATCAGCAAGTAAGCATAACTGTTCTGGTCCTTTAATCTTCTTCCAGATTATCATTTTTATTTAACTATTTCAACATTAAAATCATCATTGCAGTGAAGATGCATGGATGAAACAGATTGGCCATATTCTATTTTATTTGATACAAGTTATTCATGATAGATATTTATGCTCAGCAGTATTAAAACATTAATTATTTATTATTAAATATTCTACTTATCATGAAGTATTTCATATCTAAAAATTAGGGAAAAGTGAAAAAACAAGATCCTGAAGATTTAGAGAATCTGTGTTCTAGATGACAGCCACAGGTGATAAATATATTTCCCCACAGGTTTTTCGCAGGCTATCATGGAGCTAGTCACATGTAGTTCAACAGAATTTTATATATTTTTCCGATCACTGGATGTTTTGCCATTTCAGTTCCTCCGAAGATATATGACATCTCAAGCGACATGACCATCAATGAAGGAACCAATGTCACCCTTACTTGTTTGGCCACAGGAAAACCAGAGCCTTCCATTTCTTGGCGGCACATCTCCCCATCAGGTAAAGTAGGATCATAACTGCGTGGTTTGTACTGTTCCTTATTCTTCTATGACATCCCTTGAATTCAGAATTTTAGACAGTTTACTAAAACTTTTCTTGTCAATTCTTAAGATGCCATAAGGCTTACTGATATTATTATTATTATTTGGTGGGGGTCACATTTCATTCTTTTTCCCATGTGAGTATCCCATTATTGCAGCACAAATTGTTGAATTTTTGTTTGTTTGTTTTTGTTGGCTTCCTCTGTCTGTCTGTTTTGGGAAGTGCATGGGCCAGAATTCTACCACTGAACTACCCTCAGC
>PVIY010059648.1:0-11956 GCA_004026745.1 Myrmecophaga tridactyla | reverse complement strand
ACAATCCCAGATAAAATGGAAAATCAATTGACATTTTAGGAATTAAGAAAAGGTGAAATAGTCTTCAGAAAAATAAGAAAATCTAGACCAAGCTTGGGATGACCTAGATGTTAGAATTATCACCATTATAACTCTCCGTACAGAAGTAATGAAGGCACTTCTCTCAATGGATAACAGTTCAAAATCTCAGCCAGGAAATTGAAACTGTAAAATTAGAATCAATTGAAAATCTCAGAATTGAAAAATGCAGTATCTGAAATAAAAGAAATGAATAAATTCGCTTATAGTGCTTAACAGCAGAGCAAAGCTGACAGAAGAGTCTGCGAACTTGAAGTTAGACCAACAGAAATGAGCTCATCAGAAAAATAGAGAGAAAGCAAGACTGAAACATAAAAGCTTGAAGAAGTATCACTATAGTGTGAGGTACTGTCATAACTTCTAACACGAGTTTAATAAAAGTCCCAGAAGCAGAGGAGTGAGAGAATGCAGCAGAAAGTTTACCTGAAGGTATATAAGCTGAAATGTTCCAAATTTGGTGAAAGACAAAAATTTAGAGATTAAAGATGGCCAGTGAATTCAAGCAGGAAAGCTATGAAGAAACCATACAGGGTGTTTCACAATCAAACAGCTAAAAAAAGAGAGAGAGAGAGAAAAAATCTTGAAAGCAGTCAGAAATTTTCAAACAAATAAATGACAAATTCCATACAGAACAACAATTTGAATTATCGCTGACTTTACATCAAAACCTATGGTTGCCATATATTTGGAACAACATAAACAATGTAGGTGGAATGACACCTGTAAAGTGCTGAAAGCATAGCAAACAAAGCAAAACAAAACAGAAATTAATGGTCAATCCAGAGATTTATATCCAGTGAAAACATTCTTCAAGAATGCAGGCAGAACAAAAACATGTTCAGGTATGAAAACATTAAGAGGATTTGTCGCTGACAGGCCTGCCAGTATGTGGAATATTAAAATAAGCTTTTTAGGCTTAAAGGAAATGATACGAGGTGGAAATGTGGATCTTCAGGAAAATGGAAAGATGTTTGTCTTCTTAATTCCTTTAATGCCCCTAAGATTTTTTTGAAGCAAAAGCTGTAACATTGCTGTTTGGAATTTGAAATACATGTTGTAATATGCATATCAAAACCATAGCCATAAAAAACAAAGAAAAAAAGAAAAAAAAAATCCAGGTAGGGAAATGGGTCTAGATAGTGCATTCTTTACACATTTTAAATATAGTAATTCAGTATTACCTACAAGAAGACTGCAAAGTCAAGGATATTTATTGAAACCCCTACAGTAGATACTGAACAAATAATGCAGTGAAATATAATTAAAAGGCCAATAAATTAATTAAATGGAATTCTAAATACAACTTTCAAATAGTCCTGAAGAATTCAGGAAAAGGGAAACCAAAATGGATGGGACAAAAAGAGAACAAATAATATTGCAACGCTATAAGTGGTGGTAGAAAAACTTCACTATTGAAGTAGAGGTTGGAAGTTTTTCACAGACATCTTCATCTCCATATTCATTCAACAAATATTTGTTAAGCACTTAGTCATATAGACAATAGGAATTGAGACTATGAAGATGAATTATTTGGTGTCCCTAACCTCAAGGAATTTATAGTTTAATGATTAGAAACAAAAATAAATATGATTTGACAAAACAATATAAATAAAGTATAAAAGTGCTATGCAGGATGCTGTAGAATCAAATTGGAGGACCAATTAGTCAGAGAATGTTAATTAGACTAGAGCTACTTAACCAAGATAACAACCCAGATGTTGCCTAAGAATGGGAATTGATGAGAGGTGGACATTAAGAACAAATCAACAATTATTAGCAGGTGTCAGGCTATGTAAACATTTACTTACTTAGAAATTGTTATCAAATGTGGCAGCCTGTCTAATTAGAAATAAGTTTTTGTGAAAAAGAAAACTTTATTTCTTTTATAAATTCCATGCAAACACATCATAGAAAATTGGAAAATATATAAAAGTATAAAGTAAAAAATTTCCTGTGGCCCTCCCACCAAGAAAAAAGCATTGACATTTTGTTTGCTTCTTTCCAGTGTTTACAAGTAGTCAGAGAAAAACGACCTTCTAAAGGACATTCAGGTCTGGTTATTTCAGACTTTCCTTCACTTATTTCTATTTTTTTGTTTGTTTTTTGGTTTGTTTTTTGTTTTTTGTATGGAATAGAACCTGTTCTCTGGCACGGCAGGTGAGAATTCTGCCACTGAGCCACCGTCGTACCACCCTGTTTTTGTTTTGCTTTGTTTTTTATTTCTATTTTTTAAGAGTCTATGTTAACCTTACTTTACCAACATTTTATATTTTTTCTCTTCTATGAGAGATTTTATATTTATTTTTAGTCACAATATGGTTTTTATTCCTACCAATCATAGTATATAACATTTGCACACAGTCTCCTATGTATGATAACATATTTTCCTTGAGCAAGCCAAAATGGAATCCATTACAAACTCTAATAAGATCATATTTCTAGAAAAAGTAAATTGTCCATAAAAGGGAAAAATAAAAATAAGAAAAAATAGGAATCAGTGTTAGCTTTTCAAAGTCATTGAATTATTTGAACAAAGGAGAAAATTATTGTGTAAATCTTGCAACAACAGTTTGTTTATTGTACATATTTTAGTATACATAAAAATTCAGCACATAAATTTTAGCACAGCATTATGTGAATATCTGTTACAATGAATTTATACCACCATTATTTATTATGTGATATTCTCAAATTTGTACAAGAAATTATTTTATAATGAAGATTTATGTAGTGTAGAAATATGTATCTATTTTCACACTGGCTAATATTAAGTAATATTTTGAAATGGGAATATTTCTTCTTTTCTCCCTTTTTTATCTTTATAAACTTAAAATTCCTCTGAACTTATTTCAATTGTACAGAAACGTTTATTCATATGTGAGTCTACATGAACTATTAATGTTTACTAAAATCATTGCGAGTGCCTCCTTTGAGAACTTAAATAACTTTTGGAGGACACATTTTTAAGTGCTATGTTTTTAAAAAAATAAACCTGTTTTACTTCTGTAATAGTATTCGGTGCTGTAATATACCATTCTCCCTAAAATAGAAATCTAATTTTTATAGTCAATACTTTTCATTTCTTTTCTGCACCTGAATCTCCAATGTGAATAAAAATCAAACTCCATCGACTGACGAGTAAGGTCTCCTCATAATAGAACTCTTGCTTCATTATGGCCCCATAACATACTCCCTATATCCAGTTCCCCAAACTACATAAAGGTATTCCTTACCACTCTCCAAATAGGTCAAATTTTTGCAGCACTCCATTCATTTCTCCTTTTTGTCTGCTTGGAAGCTTTTTCTGCATTCCTGTCAAGCTTTTCCTAACAAAACCCTATATGAACTTCCATGAATCCACTCTAGATTTCTAAGAAGAGTCAATTCTATATACATTATTAGTAACTCTTCTTTCAGCAAAATGGTCATACAATTAATTGTCAAAACTTTAAGATGAAATGTTTATCAAAATTAGTCTATGAAATATAGAATTTTTAATATCCCTCAAAAATAATGGTTTTACATTTTATTCCTGGAGAAGACTATTTTTTGAATAAAAGAATGAATTGTTTAATATATGATGATCTTTTTGAAAAATTCACATGACGTTAGCTGTATATAAAGTACCTCAATAAAAAACAGTTTAAAGTATATTCAATAAATTTACATATTTAAATGGAAAAAATCGTGTTTGCCTGTTTTAATAAAGACTAACATAAAACTTTTATACCAGTAAGTTCTCCATGAAATATTAATTTAAGAAACATTTTTCTACCCCAAATCTACTTTAGTTCAATAATTGATTTCAAATGTCCTAAATTGTATCTAATTTGAAAATCTTAACAAAATTTAATACATACTATGACTTGAAAAAATTCTGTTTCAACAAGAATTCCTAGTTTTTATAACTTTCTTTCCTGTGCATTTTAACTTATGTCACAAAAAATAATAATAAAGCTAATGCAACATCTAAGGATGGCAGTTCACCCAGAACCCAAGATCCTTGCTTTATCTTCAGTCTCACCTCGCATGACATGACTCCATGGAAACATATAAAGGAAAAAACACCTTCCATAGCTTCATCTATTATTCTAAATCTGGACTCCTAAGACCTAATCCCATGATACTATTTGTATTTTGTCGAGCATGAAATTAAGGCTCATGCTGTCTTACTTTCACAAATGTAGGATAGGTTTGTTTTATTTGGCACTTGAGGTTTCATTTAAGAAATATAAATGAAATTTATCACTTGTTTTAAAATACAGTGCTATTATTGTCATTTTTATTCTTTGAAGCTGCATGTTAAATGAAAAAAGGTCTATCGTGGTGCATGTGTGTGTGTGCATGCATGCTTCTTTCTTGAAGCATAGAGATTTAGTAAAGCCTCTGTCTTTTTCTGCAATTTCTTGGATTCTGTGCCACATCATCATTCTCATCCTTCCCCCAATCTAATTATACTACCATCTAATTTCACATTGGAAAGAATGGAAATGTCCTAGATTTTATAAGCAATAAACAAATGCACTTGGTTACTACTGAGGTACCTTTCCCTTCAGGGCAGAATTACATTAAAAAAAAAAAAGACAATTACTGCCTCATATAGTGACACTTTAGTGCTAGACTTTCAGGAAGCTAAATTAATGAATACATCCAAGATGTTGCCTGTCAAATCAACGGAGTAATTAATGTTTAAATTATTTATTTGACAAATGTTATTGGGAATTTACTATGTTCTAGGTGTAGCCTGTGAAGTTCCGTGGACAGTTCAAGCACTCCCACCCTCAAAGTGAGATTTCAAAATATACATAGAAAATAATAAAACTGGATAGAAACTAGAAAACCATTAAAAAGTCACTGATAATCTGCTATGGTGGTTCAGAGCCAAAGCAATAACTCTCAGGTGCTTTGAGAGGAGCAGACAAGTGAGAAAGAAGGCTTTCTCCATGTTTGGCAACTGAACCAGTTTTTAAGGAGAGATAAGATACAAATTTGCAACAGTATAGGGTTAGCATTCCAGATAGAGAAAAGTGCTTGAGCAAAGACTTGGAAGATGAAAAGCATGGGACGATTTCATTAGTGTTTTTGTAAATGTGTCAGCTGTTCTGCTTTTCCCGTTGCTTTGTTAGGAATCTTTCTGTCTAGATTCGAAGATATGCCAGAGAAATCCTTGAGCAGGAAAAGAGCACACTCTGCCATGTAAGCCACCAGCACCATGGGAAGGGAAAATAATCTGCTTCCCCTATTTTCTTATTTACCCAAATTGATTTGGTAAATAATTGACTATTCCATCAGGTTCTTTGGCATTTTGTTTTTCTCTATCTGTGTAGTAACATAGCATTGAAGACAGTGAAGGAAAAAAAAATGTTTCTATAATTAAAACAGAGAGCAGAAATCCTCAAGCAATTCAGTTATTTTCTGGGCTATCTATTTATTTTACTTTCTCAGACCTTTAGTGATTCTGTTTTTGTAGAGTACATCTTCTCTCTCAACTTGGAATATGGTTAATCTCAGAGTAGTAAGTGGAACTCTGTTTCCATATGAACTAAATGGACGTTTTTAGGACTTTCATTCTCTGACGGTTCTCTTTCCTGTTATATTTGTAGCTATTTGTTTGCTATAATTGTAGGTGTGCAATCATATATTTATATAAACACAGGATGAAAGTGGTCCTTGTCCTGAAATTCAGCATGCAAAACCAAGGAACCCCAGTTTGGTTTCTTCTGTAACGATGTTACAACGATACAATGATTAACCACCTCTCCACTTTAATTTACATGTGTTTAATTTACCCAGGTTTTTTGGGTGGTCCTGAACACCATCATATGGAAATGCTGCCATTTATAGAGTCACAATTTAAAGGAATTATATATCACTTCATGCCCTTCATTGATTATTCCTACCTCACATAGCATTTAAACAAAGTGCATGTTTTGGCAGTGGAAAAAATAGCTGCTATCCTGTAGCAGAAGTTTAGTATAACTGCACTTTGAAGCAATGCTATGATCTTTGTGTAGATAGTGCACATTTGATACAATTAAAGTGAATTTATTATATTCATTCAATAATTTCCAATGCCTTGCCAAATGAATTTTTTTTAACAGTTTAGTAGCATAAGCTCCTTCTAACAGTCTGGACTTTAATGAACCCTAGCCATATTCTACTTCAGTATAAAAGCGCAATCAACTATTAAGAAGCATGAAGAAATATTTCCAAACAGAGTCAATAGTTCTTGAAATGCTCACTGCACTCTAGTGTATGTGTTTTGGACTATTGCCTTTCAGAAGATGTTTTGAATGGTTCATATTGAAATGTTGTATGTAAAGAGTCAGTAAAATGTAGCTTTAAAAAGAAAAAAATGGGAATTAAACTAGGGAATTGCATTTTAAAATATTGAATGTTTTCATACTTTGGAGTAAGATAACTACTAGTTTTCTAATATATTTGAAATGTATTCTTTTTTTTTTTTTAACTGAGCAAAGTATATGGGTTTGAGGCAAACTGAGCAAATGCATGTGAGTATACTGCCTTAAGTCTGAAAGCCCAAAATAGGGTGGGGTGAGGTAGGGCGGGAGAGAATGCCTGGGCCCTACTGTCATGGGATTAGCAATTACATGACAAAATCCACATACTAATATATAGTTTCAATACAATTTTACCTGAATATTAACACTAAAGGCAACTGAAAATAAAGTAAGCCAAATCATAAGATCGCTGGAATTTTTCCCACTAGTGATACTACTTGATTTGAGTCTTCAAAGTCAAATAAGAGCATGCTATGTGGATAGTGAATTAGAGATGAGGTAGTGCCAGGGTGGAGAATATAGAGAGTATGGGAGGCAGTAGGTACAAAAGCACAGGGTCCTAAAAGACTTCATCCTGTTCAGAAATAGCAATTAATAGCAATTACACAATAGTTTAGTAATGGTACACTGAAGTGGATGGAAAGATGGTCTGGACAGATAAACAGGGATCAAAACTTGAAGGTCTTACTTTGCCATGCTAAGTAAATTTATATTTAATTCTGCAGGTACAGTTTCTTCCATTATAGTAAAAAAAAAAAAGAGTTTCAGGTATTTACATTAAAAAAGATTCCTTCTACTGCACAGGTGGTTCAGCGGTAGAATGCTCGCCATTCATGCCAGAGACTCGGGTTCAATTCCCGGACCATGCAGAAAAATAAGATTCTTTCTGAAGTGTACCTATAAAGAGGCTAAATAGCCAAAGAGATTTATTTCACCATTCCTAATTTTAACTAGGTGAAATTAGCAAAAACTTGTTTTGTGTTTACATATAATAATATATGATTTGATATAATATGCAGCCTAATTTTCTTCTACCTTTATTATTTCTCATATGTAGATAGATAGAAATCCTTTCTCATAAAAGACTTTGAGAAATTGGAACTTCCATCACAAACCGAATTTGTTATAGGCAATTTAGTTCATTATTTGACTTATTAAATGAACTTATTAACTCTTGAGTTAACTGAACAGAATAAATAAAACTGTACCAAGGAAGTCATTTCTGCTATTGTTCACTGTCTTTTAGTGTTAATTCAGGTAAGTTCCCTTTCTCTGTTTCTTGAATATCTAAACGTGAATTTATTTGAAATCAGAGATGACTTAAAGCCTTGAGAACTTTAGTACTTTAAAAGGTAGTCATGCTTCCTTTGGCCTGAGCCCCCATACTTTAGAAGTCAATGGTACTTTCTTTGGCCATGGGCCCTCACCTATAGGTAGCTCTGTGTGGTCCTGGGAGGGGAGAGTTATGATAAGAGGCTGTGATGCTGTGATCCACCTCATGGGAAGCTTCACTCTGATGCTATCACTGGCTCACGTTTGTACAGACAATTGTCTCTAGCCAACTGCTATTGTGACATGACACATTTTAAAACTTGGGTCAACTTCAGAAATGTATGTTTCATTTGAATTTCCAAATACAAATGAGGACAATAATGATTGCCCTTTCTTACTCCAGCTCCTGAGCTTGTTAGCCATTTTATGAAGTGGTAGAGCATGATGAAGACATTTCTTTTCTCTCTCTTTAATATTTAAGCATTAGATGACATTCTAGGAAAATCAATGCACCAATAAATTGGTAAAAAAAAGAGCAGGTGGTCAACAAGCATCATGGGGGAGCTCAGGGATACCCTCAGTGGAGACTGTGATAGCAAGATTTAAAAGGCAGAGCTGAGGTCGTTTATCACCATCATAGAATATGCTTCTTGAATATTCTTGAGTACAATAATAAATCTGATTTATTATTGAAACTTTTTATCCACTTATTTTTAAATTTTAGCAGTTAAGTTGTTGAATGTCATAGTAAATGCAGAATGATAATTTCCCATTAGCTGTCAGAGAGCTTCTGAGTATTATGCCTCACATCTGTGATGCTAAACAGAGCTCATTCTCAGCTAATAACAGTGGAGAAAACAGACTTTTTCTTAGGCATCTCATTTTTTTTCCAACCATGCTCTCTTTTTGTTTAATACTTTGTGTTTTAATTAAGTCTGGGTCAAAGATGATTGATCACACTTGTGATTGTACTTGTTTGATGTTTCCTTACTTGTGAAATGCTGAGATGAGAAAGTTATATTCTACTTCAGATACATCCTGATAGGATATGAAGTGTTTTTAGATAAGGGTTTTCTCAAAAGATGTATAAGTGACATGAAATAAATAAATAGTAAATATAGTTTTAAAAAGCACAACTGAATAATTTAGCCCATTTATGATGCCTCCTTTTATATCTGCCTTTCCCTGGCAGATTGTAAGCTCTAGGAAGGCAGGACCTTTTTTGTTCACTGATATAACACTAGAACCAATAAAAGTATGTGGCACTCTGTAAATTCCAGTACACGTTTATTAAATGAGTGGCTAATGCTCTTAAAGTGTATTTAGTTTGGTATTTATGCTGATACATACAACAGTTTTAATTTGTTTTTATTTAATGAATACTTATATGGTACACAATTTATGCCAGGCTTTGTTCTAAGTACTTTATAAATTTTAACTCTTTTAATTACCATATTTGAATTATGATATGCTATAAGCTATATTGTTCCGTGTTTTGGTATTATTTACATTTTAATTAACATTTACTGGCTTAACATAAAACTCCTAAAATTAGCTAGTGCAATCTCTCTTAATGTGTGTATTGAGTTCCCAGTCACCTAGTTCTTCATCGATTTGAATATTCTGCATATCCTTACAAAAGCCTTTCTACAGCTTTAATATCAGATCCAGCTTGTGTGATATAAAACTTATAGAGAAACACTCACTAATATTTATGTCAATGCAACAAAGTGATTTAAGATACATTTCACCTTTCAGAATTTCTTCCTGTTGTTCATTTATATGTGGTATATGTTTCACTGTGGTAAATAACTTTTGGATTTCTATAATATTTATTCACAACTAGTTGGCATCCCTGCCCTCTTGTTCTTTAAGAAAAGAATTGTCAAATAAATAATTTTCTGCTCTTCCTCACAATGGAGCATATATCACAGGGATGTGGCACGTGAGGTTTTGATCACACCAATTGTGGTTTTGTTGCAGTGTGTATCATTCAGTTACTATGAGAAATTTAGGCTGGCATAAACCGCTCCCACAGTGTGGAATGTCTTTCCCTACCCCTATTATTCAGCGAACCCCCTCACATCCTTCTGGTCCTAGCTCACCAGTCTTCCCTGATTTTTTAGGCAATCTTAGTGCTTCTTCTGCTAGATTGCTGTTCTCCTAGCACATGCCTCTATTATAAGAGTAATCCTTCTGTATTCTAATTATGCTCAGGCTTTCCTCCCCACTAGACCTTGAGCTCCAAGACAAGGCAGCAAGGGAGTTTTTGCATGTTCTAAGATGATTAATGATGGAGGAAAAATCTTTAGTAATAATCAATGAATAATTAATTTCTTTATTAACTTTATCACACATTCAGAAGTTGTCAAGCAATAGAAAATATGACCTACTAGTATGTATATGCATAATGGCACAAATTGTTACTATATATAAATATAACTTAAGCACTATTCACAATAAATTTGGCAAGCAGATAATCACCTGCAAAACAGATAACTACTTTTCAGGTGTTGGACACTCCTAAGGATAAATTAATCATGAGAATATTTAGATATTATTAATATATTAATATATAATTTACCAATGATTAAATAATTAGGTTTCTAATAACTAATCATTAGAAAATTTATTTGGTTGGGGCCAAAGACTAAGATGATTGAAAAATCTCAAAGAGTATTTCACAGTACAGGAAATAACCTACCGATACTAGTCCCTCATCCAAGAATCTGTTTGGTAAAGAGGTACTAGTTTTCAAAAACAGAACTCTACCAGAGTCTGGAGTACAAAGATCCTTGGTTTGTACCTGTTTTTTACTCTACTTTAGGTTGATCCATATTCCCTACTTTTCATTTTTCCATTTAATTTACAATCCTTTTTTGGTTTATTACACATTTTTAACAAGCTATGTAAACCTTACCAGTTGGAAGAGTGTGGTATAACTGATGGGATTCCATCATGTGCCCAGCTCTCCCTCTTCCTTTGCTTTTTGTCCCTTTGGATTTTCAGTGCTTCTCGGTTGAACAATTCCTCATATTTTAAAGGTATGCCTACTGATGAAGTTTATATTACACACTTGTGTAAAACTTAAAATCACTGCTCTGTATTCAGCAGTGCTCGGTTCCTAAAAGTGCTTGTAGAGGGAGAATTGCGATTGAGGAATTTTTCATCACATGAGGAAACATTAGGATTGAGAAGATAAAGGCTGTAAATGAGCCTGCAGAAGCCTGTCTTCCATATTTATATTCTCAATAATAAAACAACAAAGAGAATACAGTAAACAAGTAATCTGTAAATGATATTTTGCACATAATAAATTTATCACACTGGGTACAGTGAAAGTAATTTCCATTTTTACTTCTGCTACTCTCTAGAATCGTCTTACCTCTTTCCTCCACACTTCCAATGAGAAGCTTATATACTGTTTAACTCTATTGCAGATATTAAAAATGCTATAAGAGACTTTTTCTTTCTTTCTCTTTCATCATCTAACTAAATGACCAATGATCCGTGCGTTTCTGCTGCCCCCACACTGCCTTCTTTGTCTCAGGTTTCTGTGTGCTCCCAAAGAAATAGAACAATGTGAATGGATGTGATACTTCCTGTAACTTGCGTTTAAATTTCCATATGAAGTAGTAGGTATTTCCCAAATTCTCTAGGTACTAATACCCCATTACAAGGCCTTAGTTATATCTATATCTACTTCATATACAAGTCCCTGTTTTTCTTTTGTCAACTTCCCATGCTATATCCCTACCTCTAAAATATTTATTTAGGGCTGTTTTAAAATCCAGAGTGACATTCCCCTACTTTTATTCCTCTTTCTCAATATACCACTGCAAACACCCTTATACCTCAGCAATCCTCTTGTCGTTTTATTTTAAAGTGTCAGAACTTTCCTTTTCAAATAACCAAAAAACAGTAGTGTTCAGCAATTTTGTTACTAAAGATCCTGCATTAGAATTAAACTTTCCTAAAAAGAAATTTGTATAGTCTAGAATTATGTCTAACACACCCACCCAGCAGGGGAAAATCCAGGTAGAATGAGTATATGTGTTATGTTATATATGTTATTTGCATATTTTTATTTAAAAGTTCAGCTATGAAGGATTTATTCTTCAACTGTATCTAAATGAATAAGTAATTATATTTATATAAGCTGGCATAGTAATTATATTTAAAAAGTAACACCCTTTTAAAAAAAGTCCTACTGTTTTTCCACTGTTAGTCATTTGAGGTACAAATAACATTTCTTTCCCGTGCTGAAGAGTCTTATTTATTTAGACATTAAATACATAAGCCAA
>PVIY010059647.1:0-11953 GCA_004026745.1 Myrmecophaga tridactyla | reverse complement strand
ACCTGAGCTGAGCCCCACCCCTCTCCTGGGAAGGAACAGGCTCCAGACAATCTCTCAAACAAGCTCAATTCTGCCTATGCCTGGGGCAGTGGAGCCAAGTAGCCTTGCATCTGTATCCAAACAGTAATCAAGGTATAGGAACACAGACATAAAGGAGAAAAAGAAATATCCTTTTCAGAGCAGGACCCTGTTCCTCGAGTTTGCCAATCAAGAGCTTAAGTTGGTATGTTGCTCTGTGTATCTCCAGGTCCTGTGTGCCCCCTCCTTTCCTGCAGGGCCCAGACCTTTTCAGATAAAAAAAAACCCTGTTTTTTTTTCTTTTTCTGTCAGCCCTGCCCCCTCTGTGCCAGGGCAAAACCCAGCAACCTCCACTTTTACTTGACAACCGCTTTTACTCAAGGTTCAGCTGAAGCTGGGTGTCTATTTTTAGTAGTCAGAATTTGTTAATTAATTCCAGAATTAGAGTTTTGTTGTGTTCAGCCCCTGTTTCTAGTAAAGTCCATTTCCTTTCCCCTCTGGGAAGCAGCCTGTGGGGTGGGGCACTGGCTGCTGCGGCCTGGAGGACTCACAGTCTGGGGGAGGTTCACAGCCGGTTCACCTGGTCCAGACTGGGGTATGCTGTGTGTCCGGTTACTGACATTTCACCAGCAGTTGTTCTGTTCTGTTCTTGGCTATTTATGAGCTGCTCTGGAGGACAAACTAAATCCCACACCTCACTATGCTGCCATCTTGGCTCTCATCCACTCTGTGATCTTTTAGGTTCACTTCAACAAACACTTTCTGAATACCTTCTTAATGGACAATTATAAAAGTCCCTGTGATTGAGAGAAGAGTACATTATAGTAACTCACTCAGTTATGAGAAATTTCCCAGAATTGGTTTGGGGTGCCAGAAAAGTAACCTCTATTATCAGGATAGATTTTTTTTTTTTAGGCAAAGTAGTTTGAAACTATGCAGCTTCTTCTGTTGTTGATCTTAGGTAAAAGGCAGAGGGAGATGATGTTTTCACATCCTAGGAAATTTCACATCTATTAACCCATAAGAACTGAAAAGAATAAAGCAGGTTATCAATAGATAAGCAACTAATTCTTTAGACTATGAATAATGGCTTCTATTAGATGGTAGAGAAAAAATGACTGCTTTGTAGAACTGTTTTCCTGAAAGCCTGGACTTTCCCTTTCTTCCTTCATTGTCTCGTCTTGCTCTTTTTTAGTCCCACTATTTTCTAGTATAGTGGTTCTGAAAGTATGGTCAGCATATCCTTGGGCATCCCTAATGCCCTTTCAGGGGGTCCTCAAGATCAAAATTATTTTCATAATACTACTAAGGTATTATTTACAAAAATGCTGGTGCCTTGGCACAGTCAAGGCATTGCCTCCAAGCTATACCCATAGTTATTGTATTCCTTACTGCCTTAGACTTGCAGTTTAGAAAAAAACATAAAAGCAGCAAGTAAACAAGTAGGAACTATCTGAAATAACACTTCTGGGACTCAAGAAGCTAAAAGAACACTGTAGCACCCAGGAAAGAGTGGAAGGAAGAATTTGACAAAATACTTTAAAGAACTCTGAGTAGCTGTTTTCACTTGGAGGTTGCTGACACCCATTCCCCACTCTCATGGCAGGCAAATTTAGGATTAGCTCCCATTCTGGCTACAGTAGGGACATAAAATCCTCTTCCCCAGCAACAGAGAGGAGCACAGCTGAGTCCTGATCAAAGCCTTTGATTTGCAAATTTGGATCTCTGAGTTTCCACTCTGAGCTAGTGTTTCAACCCACCACCAGACAAAAGGTGGCAGTAGCCATTATTTCAGCCCCACCCCAGAGGAGGTAGGGGAGATTTTAAGACAAAGTACCTCCTCAGGTCTGCAGGGATCAGTTTGCTGAGGGGGGCTATCTGTGGACATGCCAGGGAAGCATAGCTTTGACGAGGCATTTAGCATCCATCCTGATCCCCTCCCAGGATACTTTGGAGCTGATCACACCTCTTCCTGGATCCCTGGCCCTGTATTGGCTGGGTAATTAATGATATAGGAAAGTCCTCTCTGGGCTAATTCTCCTCCTGGAATTTTCCCTCCAGGCAAAAGCAGCTAGAGACAACAGAAGGTGTGTATAAAAGCTATGAAGGCAAAACAAAAACAAACTGAATAGATCAGGATTCCCAGAGAGGGAAAAAAGGAAAGGAAGCTTTCTCCTGGCGGTAAAAAAAAAAATGCACAAAAACTGCAATCTTAAAAATTGTTCTGTGTTTCCAGGGCAAGAATTGGATGAAGAGTTTAGAAAATCTGATCATTTAAACACAGACTATACTGAAGGTCTAGAGTAAGTTTAACCAAGCATCAAAGTAGAGCCTTAACATGAAGATAATCAACAATAAAACTCCAGGCAAGAGAGGGAAACTTACCTTTAGAGTAAACTCATCAAAATAATTGTATGCCCAGTCATCAGCAAAATATTTTAAGTACTACTAAGAAACAGGAGGGTTCAGCCAATCAAAAGAGTAAATTAAAACTTCAGAGGAGACACAGATTTGCAACAAGTAATCAAAGATGTTCAAACAAATCTGAATGTATTGAAGGAGGTGAAGGAATATATGGCTAAAGAGATAAAGGATATTAAAAAGTCACTGTAAGCATATAGAAAAAATTGAAAGTATAAAAAGAAATGTAACAAACTGTTTGACTGAAAGGTACATTCGAAGAGATTAAAAACAAACTCAAAGTATACAACAGCAGATTGAGTAGGCAGAGGAAAGAATCACCAAACTAGAACAAACAATGGCCAAAATCAAAGAGAAGGTAGAACTTGTAGAGTAACAAATGGAAAAAATACAGTAGAGGCTCAAGGATTTGAATGATAGCATGACATGCACAAACATATGTGTCATGGGTGTCACAGAAGGAGAAGAGTAGGAAAAGAGACAGAAAGAATATTTGAGGAAATAACAGTTGAAAATTTCCTAGCTCTGTGAAAGACATAAATATACATGTTTCAGAAGAGCAATGTACTTGAACCAAAATAAATGCTGAGACCTAGTCTGAAACACATACAATCAGAATCAAATGCCAACTATAAGAGAGAATCCTGAAACCAGCAAGAGAAAAGTGCTTCATCACATATTAGAGATCCACATAAGACTAAGTACCAATTTTCCATCAGAAACCATGAAGGTGAGATGGCAGTGATATGACATATTTAAAGTACTGAAGGAGAAAACTACTAGCCCACAATTTTTTATCCAGTAAAACTGACCTTCAAAATGAGGGAGAATTTAAAATAGCTACAGATATGTAGAAACAGAGTTTGTCAACAGGAGCCTGCTCTACAAGAAATACGAAAGGAAATTCTGAAGGCTGAAAGGAAAAGACAGGATAGAGAGGTTTGAAGTAGGGTGAAGAAATGAAGATTATCAGTAACAGTAATTAAAAGGGTAAAAAGAGAGACGAAAAATATGACATATAAATACCAAAAAGGATAGGGCAATGTGACAGTGGCTCAGTGGCAAAATTCTTGCCTGCCATGCTGGAGACCCTGGTTCGATTTGTGTCTGCCCATGCAAAAAAAAAAAGAAAAAGGAAAGAAAACAAAACAATAACCAAAGGATAAAATGCCCTAAGTAAGTACTGCCTTACAGTAATACCTTTGAATGTTAATGGATTAAATTTCCCAATCAAACGACACAGATTTGTAGAACGGATGAAAACGTATGAGCGAAATACATAATGTTTAAAAGATACTCACTTTAGACCCAAGACTCAAATAGTTTGAAAGGAAAAGGTTGGAAAAAGATATTCCACACAAATGGTAATCAAAAATGAGATTCAGTAGCTATTCTAATATCAGACAAAATAGACTTTAATTGCAGAATGGTTATAGGAGACAAAGAAGGACACTAAATGCTAATAAAAGTGGCAATCCACCAGGAACAAATAGCAATCATAAATATGCATTCCCCTAACCATGGTGCCCCAAAGTACATTATGCAAACAATGCAAAACCTAAAGGGAAAAATTCACCCTTTAATAATAACAGATGGTGACTTCAGTACACCACTCTCATCAATAGATAGAATACTTACATAGAGGATCAGTAAGGAAACAGAGACCTTGAACAATATGATAAATGTGATAAACCTAATAGACATATTCAGACTAATATACCCCCAAGCAGCAGGCTGTATATTATTCTCAACTTCACATGGTTCATTTTCCAGGATAGGTCACATATTGAGTCACAAAACAAGTCTCAGTAAATTTTGAAAGATTAAAATTATGCAGAGCACTTTCTCTGACCATAATGTAATGAAGCTGGAAATCAATAACAGGTGGAGAACTGGAAAATTCATAAAACTGTGGAAGTTAAACAGCACACTCTCAAATAATTAGTGTGTTAAAGAAGAAATTGGAAGAGAAATCAATAACTATCTCAAGATGAATGAAAATGAGAACACAACATACCAAAACTTATGGCATGCAATCAAGGCAATGCTAGGAGGGAAATTTATAGCCCTAAAAACCTACATTAAAAAAGAAAAGATAAAATCAAAGACCAAACTGCACACCTGGAGGGACTAGAAAAATAACCACAAACTAATCCAAAGTAAACAGAAGGAAAGAAATATAAAAAATTACAGCATAAATAAATAAAACTGAGATTAAAAGCATTAGAATTACTTTTGTTGCTGAGCTGTGGACTCTCTCTCTAAGCCAACTTGGCAGATGCACTCACTGCCCTCCCTGCTACGTGGGATTCCCAGAGGTATAAATCTCCCTGGCAATGTGGGGCAGGACTCGCAGGATGGGTCAGTACAGCATCATGGGATTGAGAAAGCCTTCTTGATCGAAAGGGGGATGAGTGAAGTGAGGCAAAATAAAGTTAAATGCACAAACTCCTAGAAACAAACAACCTAAACTGACTCTAGAAGGAAAAAACCTCAACAGAACAGTTACAAGTAAAGTTATTGAATCAGTCATCAAAAACCTCCCAACCTTTGGTTCCTGGTGCCTGCCCATGCCAAAAATAAAAAAAGAACTCCCAACCAAGAAAAGCCCAGGACAAGATGGCTTCACACATAAATTCTGCCAGTCATTCCAAGAGGACTTAGTACCAATACTGCTCAAAATTTCCAATGAAACTGAAGAGGAAGGAACATTACATTAACTGATTCTGTGAGGCCAACATCACCTTAATACCAAAAGTAGATAAAGATACTAGAAGAATAGAAAATTACAGGCCAATTTCTATTATGAATATAGATGCAAAAATGCTTAACAGAACATTTGCAAATCAAATCCAACAGTACATCAGAAGAATTTTATACCATGTACAAGTGTGTATTATCCCAGGAATTCAAGGTTGATACAACACAAGAAAATCATTTAATGTAATGCACCACATCAACAAATAAAGGAGAATAACCACATGATCATCTTGGTTAATGCAAAAAAGGCATTTGAAAAAATCCAGTACCTCTTTCCTGATAAAAGCACTTCAAAAGTAGGAATAGAAAGTAGCTTCCTTAACACAATAAAGAGTATATATGAAAAAAAAACACAGCTAATATCTTACTCAGTGTTGACTGATATCTTTCCTTCTACGATCTGGAGCAAGACAAGGATGTTCACTGTCACCACTGGTTTTCAACATTGTGCTTAGAATTTTTTGCCAAAACAGGCAAGAAAAAGAAATGCATGTAAATTGGATTAAAAGAAATGCAGCTTTCACTATTTGTAGAAAACATGATCCTATATATAGAAAGCCCTCAAAAATCTACACAAAGATTCTAGAGTTAAAAAAAATTCAGCAAAGTGCTGGGATACAAGATTAATATGTAAAAATCAACAGTGTTTCTATACATTATTAATTAGCATTCTGAGAAGGAAATCAGGACAAAATTCCATTTACAATAGCAAGTAAAAGAATCAAATATGTAGGAATGAATTTCACCAAGGATGTAAAGTACTTGGACACAGAAGACTACAAAACATCGCCTAAAGAAATAAAAACATAAGTGGATGGTAGGAACATTCATCTTCTTGGATTGGGAGAGTACCTATCATTGAGATATCAATTCTACCCAAATTGATCTACACATTCAATGTAATCCCAAACAAAATTCCAAGAGCCACTGTGCCAAAATGGAAAAGTCAATTATTAAATGTATTTGGAAAAGGAAGGGCAACCAAATTTCTAAAAACCTTCTGACAAAGAAGTAAAAAGTTAGCAGTCTCACGCTTCCGAACTTTATATTACAAAGCTGTGTGGTCAAAAATTAATGGTACCAGCATAAGGATAGGTATACTGAACAATGGAATCAAATTGAGTTAAAAAATAGACCCTCACATCTATGGCTAATTGATAGTTGACAAGGCAGCCACATACATTCAACTGGAAAACAACAGTCTTTTCTATCAGTGATGCTGGAAGAGATGAATATCCACATGCAAAAGAATAAAAGAGGACCCACATCTCAGATGTTATATAAAAATCAACTCAAAATGAATCAAAGACCTAAATACAAGAACCAGGACTATAAATCTCCTAGAAGAAAATGTAGGGAAGCATCTTCAGCATTGTGTTAGACAATGGTTTCTTAGAATTTACACCCAAAGCAGAAGCAACAAAATTTAAAACAGACAATTTTGACCTGTTCAAAATTACAACCTTTTGAGCTTCAAAAGACTTTGCTGCAAAAGTGAAAACTCAACCTATTCAATTGACAAAATATTTGGAAACCACCTATCTGATAAGAATTTAATATCTTGAATATATAAAGAAATCCTGCAACTCAACAGTAGAAAAACAACCCAATGAAAAAAATGGGCAAGAGTAGATATTTTTACAAAGAGGAAATACAAATGGATAAAAAGCACATGAAAAGATGCTCAGCATCTCTAGCTATTAGTCAAATGCAGATAAAACCACTATGAGATAGCATTCCCCACCTACTAGGATGGCCACTATTAAAAAAAAAGCAGAAAACTGCAAGTGTGGAGTGTATATAAAGAAATGGGAATGCTTATTCATTGCTGGTAGCAGTGTAAAGTGGTGCAGTCACTGCAGAAAACAGTTTGGCAGTTCCTCAGGAAGCTAAGTATAGAATTACCATATGACCTGTTAAACCCGGTTAGTTAAAAAAAATCTTATAAAAAATTAAATAGCTAAAAATCATAGCAAAATTGATGGTCTTATATATTTTTTCTTTTACTTATTAATTTACTTTAAAACTTTAATGCATAAAAGTAATAAACCACTCATCAAACTGATGAGGAGGCAACAAAGAGAGAGAGAGAAGGAAAAAGAGAGAAAGAGAAAGATATAGAGACAGAGAAAGAGAAAAGAAAGGAAGAAAGAAAGAGAGACAGAGAGAAAGGAAGGGAGGGAGGGAAGGAGGAAGAAAGCAAGGGAGGAAGGAAGGAATCTATAAATAATATTTTAAATAATATTTTCTTCTTTGTATGAGACTTTACTTTGCAAACCCTAACTGAAATCTTGTTTTGAGTTACTATGAGAAGCAGAGACTATAGGTCACCAAGATAAAGAAGAAGTTCTGACCCCCATGGCTGATTACTTAAGACCATAAAGTTCTGCATGTAACAATTCTGAGAAGCAAGACATGACCAAAGAATCAAGAAAATAATGTTTATGTGACTGTATCTTAGTTTAATTTTAACAAGAGACCACTTTGTCTACCTATAAAAGCTCTCACTCACATCCTCCTGTTGAACTGGTTTGGGGAAGATTTCTTTCAGCTCCTTACAAGTATGCTTGTAATAAATCACTCTGAGAGACATGTTTCTCCTTTGTAGCAGCAGGTCAGTGGGCCTTTCTATGGGAAAGAGCCATACTGCTACTCAGTATATACCAGGAAGAACTGAAAGCAGGTACTTGAACAGATATTTGCACACCAGTGTTCATAGCAACATTATTCACAATTGCCAAAATATGGAAGCAATCCAAGTGTCTATCAACCATTAAATGGATAAATAAAATGTGGTATCTACATATATGGAAAATTATTCAGCTGTAAAAAGGAATGAAGTCCTGATGTATGTGACAACATGGATGAAACTTGAGGACATTATGTTGAATGAAATAAGCCAGACACAAAAAGACAAATATTGCATGATTTCACTGTTAAGAACTAATTATAATAAGCAAGCCCTTGGAGTTAGAATCTAGAACATATGTTACTAGGAGATAGATTGGGGTTAGGGAATGGAGACTTGATACTTAATTTGTACAGTTTTTCTATGTAGGCTGAAGGTTTGGAAATAGATGATGGTGATGTTAGACATTATGGTGAGTGTTTTCAATAGTACTGAAGTGTATAGGTGAATGTGATTTAAAGAGGAAACTTTAGGATTTATATATTAGTAGGAAAAAATTAAGAGATAAAACAGGACTGTACAACACAATGAACCCTATTATAGCCAATGAACTATAGTTACTAGTGTAAGAATAAGGAAGTTCTTTCATGAATTATAACAAACGTATAGGGATAGTAATACAAGGTGGTAATAATAGGGTGGTGTCTAGGAAAAAATACACCTAATGTAAATAACCAATGATAGAACGATTTTAATAATCTTTCATTAGTTGTAACAAAGGTAACCCCTGTTTAAAAAATAGTATAATTTTAAAAAGTGCTATGATCAGTAATATCAAATGTTCCGTACCAATTCAAGATGTAAGTGGTGTGGTGGTACACAGGAATCCTTTATTTTGTGCATAATTGTTTTCTAAACTCACAGCTTCTCTAATAAAACTTTAAATTTTAGGTAAGAATGTTCTTGAGACATTAAAAATTATTAATTTGATTAAATCTCAACACTTCAGTACACTTAAAAAAATATTCTGTGTGATGAAATGGGAAGTACACTTTAGTTGCTAAGCTAATAGGATGGTTGTCTCACAGGAAATCATTTCTGCAATTTTTTTTAAATTTGTGAGCTGAACTAACAACTTTTATCATGGAGCAGACTTTTTACTTGAAATAACAACTGACAAACTATGGCTATTTAAACTTGAGTATTTGGTAGATATTTTCTCAGGAAATCAATAGAATGATCCTGTTACTTCATGGAAAACAACTCACTGTGTTTTTATTATTGATACACTTTGAGCTTTTCAAGCTAAAATTACAATTTTGGAAATTTTTTATTTGCCACCGTGAGCTTGACATCTTCCTAATACTTTTCTGATGAGGTAAGTTTGTGCCACATTTGGAAAATGCACAGAACTCAGTGAACCAATATTTTTGTGATGACTAATGCATGATGTTATCAAATCAGATATGGGTATAAGATTCATTCAAATACAAGATAAACCAATGGATTGTTTTTTTTTTTTTTTACATGGACAGGCACCGGGAACTGAACCCAGGTCTCCGGCATGGCAGGCTCATTCTGCCGCTGAGCCACTGTCGTACCGCCCACCAATAGATTTTTATATAACAGAATACAGGCTGTTAATTGATATGGTTTCAGATTCCCCACTGTACATAACCTTTAAGAAACTGCCACTTGTTGAGTTCTGGTGTCATATTAAGAAGATATATACTGAGTACCTTCTTTGATATACAATTATATGAAAGGATATGAAAAAGCTATTAAAAAATATTCCTCCCTTTTCTCACATCGATTCATAGCTGTGTGCAGCCTAGTTTTCTTCCTATCTTTCAACCCAAGCAACTTATTGCAATAGGCTGAATGTAGAAACTGATATGAGAATCCAACTTTCTTCTATTAAAATAGATATTAGAGATTTGCAAAAATATGTCATATTTCTAATTTTTTTGAAAATATGAATATCTTCATGAAAATATTTGTTGACATTTAATGAGTTTATTTTTAATAAATTAATGCATATTTATTTTTTTCATTTTAATTTCGAATCGTAAATATCAATACATATAACCCACATAAACAAAAACTTTTGAAATCTTTAATTATTGTTAACAATATAAAGTATTACTGAGACCAAAAAATTGAGAATTGTTCTCCTGGAAGAGATTTGTGGTGGAGTCATCACTCAAAATGATTTGATCTCTTTGTTGTTATCCCTTAGTCATATGATTTTGATTAGGAAAAAGGGAATTCTATGGTTATCTGCATTTATTTGCCCTTCTTAGTAAAACTGAGGGAAAACTTTGAGCCTGATGCTTAGCGTTAATGCCATTTGCTTAGCTTTGAAGCTTTTTTAGTGTGTGGCAGTTCACTTAATCTACTGTTTAAGAAACTGCTGAAGACTGCCTCTTAAATCAGCTATTCAGATATATACAAGTCCATTTGTTTGCCAATAACTGAAAACATGGAAAAAACAGATGAATAAATGTGTATCTGTGACTGTATCTTCTTTAGCTTATTGATAATTACTGAATGACATTTAGGACTCGATGATAATTGTTTGTGTGTATATTCTATGTAACCTAGGTTGAATGACATTCTTCTATAATTAAAAAGCCTGATTTATAGCACTGCTAATTTATAAGATTTTCTCTTCTTTTTTAAATGTTTTATTATTGTGAAATATATATATAGAAAAGCAGTAAATTCCCAAGTACATTTTAACAGGTAGTTATAGAACAGATTTCAGAGTTTGGTACGGGTTACGAGTCCACAATTTTGGGTCTTTACTTCTAGCTGCTCTAAGGTACTGGAGACTAAAAGAAATATCAGTGTAATGATTCAGCAATCATACTTATTTGTTAAACCCTACCTTCTCTGTATAACTCCACCATCAACTTTGATCTTTCTCCTACTCTTTAGGGGTATTTGGGCTATGCCTGTTCTAACTTTTTCATGTTGGAAGGGGCTGTTGATAACATAGGATTGGGGGATGGAACTAGTTGATGTTCTGGAGAGGCTGGCCTCTTTGCATTTCAGGATTTATCTAGTCCAGGACCCATCTGGAGGTTGTAGGTTTCTGGAAAGTTACCTAGTGCATTGATCCTTTGTAGAATTTTATATAATATCCTAGGTATTCTTCAGGATCGGTAGGAATGGAAGATTTTATTTTCTAATGGTTCTATTATAAAGAACACTGAGGGTAGACTATAGTTGTATTAAATACGACAACCTTTGCTCAGATTTTTACCAGTTTTATTAGTGATAATTCTGGGTTTTTAGGAATATCCATTCCAAGTTCAAACCCTGTAAAAATAATTAAGTGGAATGAATCCAATGAAATCTGTGACAAGACTCATGCTTTCTCAGGGCTCTGAATTGTTTGGGGAAATCTGCTTGGAGTTCAGACTAGGTTTCAGACAATAGAAAATAGCATAGGATAGTAATTTTAACATGTTAGCCCCTTTTAATACTGAAATATTTGTGGTGATCTGCAAAATGTATGATTTGGTTCAACCCCTGAATTCTTTTCTCTAAAAATACTTTTACATTTCAAAAACCAACCATTTGTTAATATGTAGACTCTCTTGATTAGTCTATCCCAAGTGTGGTCTTTGAACTGCTTGCTACTTGTTCATTATGAAACATGTTCAGGAACAGAAGACTAAGCATTGAGAAACTCTTATAGCACTTTCATGGACTAATTTTATGCATGTGAAATTTATTAGGTTAAAAAAGGGATTGTATTTTGTAGAAATTTTTAAAAAAGTTTTAATTACAGCAGTTGAAAGTTTACAGAAAAATCATGTAAAAATATAGCATTCCCATATCCCCTTCCCCACATTATTAACATTTTGATTAGTGTGGTACCTTTGTTACAATTGATGAAAGAATATTATAATGATAGTTTACTTTAGGGTGTATCTTTCTCCATATATCACCATATTATTAACACAGTGTATTAGTGAATGACATTTTTTAAAACTGTCCACATAAGTTATATTAGGAAATACACTAGTCAAATTATATATAAATTTTGTACCAAATAACTCTTACACATAAGTTAAAGTTTTAAAATATGAATTACCATCTATTTTCAACTCCCTA
>PVIY010059646.1:0-11959 GCA_004026745.1 Myrmecophaga tridactyla | reverse complement strand
GTATGTATAATCTTTTTTTCTCTATTATCGTTTTATTTCTTTTTCTGATGTCTTTTTATTTCTTTTTCTAAATCGATGCAAATGTTCCAAGAAATGATGAATATGCAACTATGTGATAATATTAAGAATTACTGATTGTATATGTAGAATGGAATGATATCTTAATGTTCTTTTGTTAAGTTTTTTAATTAATAAAAAAAGTTTATAAAAAAAAAAGAGTGTGGAGATAGATCACTAAATCTATCGTCAACTTATCTTTGACAAGATCCCCAAATCCACTAAACTGGGTCAGAATAGTCTTTTCAATAATAGCCAAAGAGTGAAAGAGGACATTGACCTTATAGCCTACACAAAAATTAACTCAATGTGGATCAAAGACCTAAACATAAGAGCCAATACCATAAAACTCCTACAAGAAAATATTGGGAAACATCTTCAAGACCTAGTAATAGGAGGTAGCCTTTTAAACTTTGCACCCAAAGCAGGGAAACAAAAGAAAAAATAGATAAATGGGAACACCTCAAAATTAAATGCTTCAGTAGGTGTGGCAAGGTGGCAGTGTAGTGAGACATGAAATTTAGTGTGTCCTCTAGGGCAGCTAGTAGATAGTCAGGAACTGTAGTATGGAACAACTGTTTGGGGAACTTTAGTAACCACACACACATCACACACCAGTCTGGAATGGTAAAAATGGCTGAGATCCTACAAAGAATTCTAAGAATCCCAAGCTGCAGAGGGTGGCACCCCTCCTCCACTGGCATAGCAGGATAGTTCCCCAAGGGGAAAAGAAGCAGACTCTACTAGGAGCAAGGAAGGTAGGTCAACCAAGCTCCAATTGTGGAATTCACAAATTTGGACTGCTGAAAAAAAGCCCCAAGCACAGACAAACCTGGAGTAAGCACTAAAGGAACTGGCAGTTTTTGCCCCAGCAGAGAGGCATAGGGGCTGATGGGGAAGAGAAAAAAAAACAAAACAAAACAGAGAACAGAGGCTTTTTTAATTTGATGAGCACAAAATATTGGAAAAGCGGGCACAAAGAGTCATGTGTAAATGCCAACTCTTAATTGGGAAACCAGGCGGGCTGAGGTCAGGCTCTGAAAAGGCTTTTTTTCTCTCTCTCTCTCTTTTAACAGCTCATTAGAGACTTTCTCTCTCTCTCTCTTTTAACAGCTCATTAGAGAGAACTGTGGGCATTCTCAGGCTTCAGCACTGACACAGGCAAGGGTGGAATTAAGGGATGTCTGTGAGACAAAGTAACTAGTCAGGTGAACAGGGATAATGCCCTAAAGGATGTATCTGTAAGTAGTTTCTACTGAGAAAAAGAGAAGGTAGCTCAGTTAAATTCCAGTTGTGGTTTTAATCCCAGCAGAGAGGATGTGGGACTGACAGAAAAAAAAAAAAGTGAAATAAAATAAAGTAACAGAATAGAATAATGACAGAAGATTTTGGAGTCAGCTGAGCTGAGAGTACTGGAAACTTGGGGGCCAGGGACTGACTATGAAAAGGGATTTCTTTTATTCTTTATTTTATTTCTGTATTCCAAGTAGCTCATTAGAGAAAACCCCAGGCATTCTCAATCGTTAGTGGGATCCAGGCATGGGCTGAGTTAAGGTAGGTCTGAGAGAAAAACTAATGTGTCAAGTGTGGGAGATAAATCCCCAAAGGGTGTATCTTCCCCAAGAAAAGGGAAGCAGGGCCCAGCTCAAGTGGCAGCCTTCCTTCAGGTAAATCAGGCATAGGGCTAGAAAACAAAGCAACCTGAGCCTCCCTTCTACCTCAGCCTCTGTCCCAACTGTACCCCTGATGGGCATGGGAGTGGGGTCTGCTGAGAATTAAAAGCACCACAAAACTTTACACTGGTGGGAAGCTGTGGCCTGACAAGCACCATGTTCTGGGGAGGACAGGAAAAGCACAAAGTCCAGAGGCTTCATAAGGAAGTCTGACAACCTGCTGGGTCTCACCCTCAGAGAAACTTAACATTGATTACACCTTTCTCCTGAGACACAGGCCAGTCTGGTATAGAAAAATCTGACTGGGGTTGATTATATCTCAGGAGACCTGCCTCAAAAAAAGGGTTCCATGTAGGCAGGGTAATGACCAGAAAAACAAGAACTGAAAACTCTGATCAGTTAAACAGAAGCTATACTAGAGGTCTAAAATAATTTGAACCGAATGCCAAAGAACAGAGAAAGAACACAGCAAACCAATAAAAAAAAACCCTAGGAAAAGGAGTGAAAACAACTTCCAGAATAAACTAATTAAGGAAATCAAATGCCTAGACACCAGCAAAAAATAATGAGCCATACCAAGAAAATCAGAGATATGGCCCAGTCAAAGGAATAAGTCAACACTTCAAATGAGACATAGAAGCTGAAACAAATTAAGGATGTTCGAACAGACATGCAAAATCATATCAAAAGTCAAATCAATTTGCAATAACACATACATCATTTCTGTCTAAGGCCTTATCAGAAGCAGCTTTAGAGTCCACATTTCTACCAACAGTCTCCACAAAGCATTCTAGGCCTTCTCTATGAGGCTCTTCATAACTGTTTCCAGAATCTTCCCCTTATCCATTTAAAAAGCCATACCAGGGCAGGTCACGGTGGCTCAGCAGGCAGAGTTCTCACCTGCTGTGCCAGAGACCCGGGTTTGATTCCCGGTGCCTGCCTGTGAAAAAAAAAAAAAAAAAAAAAAGCCATACCAACAGGTTTGGTATTTGCAACCTGCAGCAACACCCCACTTCTCTGGTACTAAAATCTGTTTTGGTCTGCTAAAGCTGCCAGAATGCAATATTTCAGAAATGGAACACCTTTTAAAAAGGGGAGTTTATTAAGTTGCAAGTTTACAGTTGTAAGACCATGAAAATGCCCAAACTAAGGCATCCAAGGAAAGACAGCTTAATTCAAGAACGATCAATGGGTCCAGAGCACCTCTGTCAGCTGGAAAGGCACAGATATCTGCTAGCTTTCTCTCCTTGTGTCTCGGTTCATAAGGATTCCCTGGGGGTTTCTCCTTCTGCCTCTCCAAAGATCTCTGGCTATGTGGTTCTCTTGGCTCTGGCGGCTCTGTACCTTTTTCCAAAATAGCTCCCTCTTAAAGAACTTCAGTAAGCAACCCCACCTTGTGTGGGTGGAGGCACATCTCCATTGAAACCAACTAATCAAAACTTACCACCCACAATTAGGTGGGTCACATCTCCATGGAAACAATAAAAAAGTTCCCAGCAAGATTGAATGAGGATTAAAGGACATGGCTTTTCTGGGGTACACAACAGATTCAAACTGGCACACTGCCTACTAAGGAAATACAAATCAAAACCACAATGAGATATTACCTCAAACCCCTAGAATGGCCATTATCAAAAAAACAGAACACTACAAGTGCTGGAGAGGATGTGAAGAAATTGGCACACTTAGTCACTATTCTTGGGAATGAAGAATGGTGCAACCATTCTGAAAAGCAGATTAGAAAACTAGGTGTCAAGTTGCCCTATGACCCAATAAGACCACTACTCAGTATATATGCAGAAGAACTGAAAGCAGTGACACAAATAGAAATTTGCACACCAATGTTCACAGGAGCATTATTCACAACTGCCAAAAAATGGAAACAATCCAAGTGTCCATCAACAGATGAGGGGATAAACTAAATATGGTATATACTTGTGATGAGATATTATGCAGTAATAAGATGAAATGAGGTCCTGAAGCATATGACAACATAGATGAATCTCGAGGACATAATGCTGAGTGAAATAAGCCAGGCACAAAAGGATAGGTACTGTATGATTTGCTACTATGACCTTGGTAAATATAAACTCAGAGCCTTATAATGTAGAATATAGAGGACCTAGAGATATAGAGGCTAGAGATGGATGAATAGTTAGCTAACGAGTTTAAACTTAAATATAAGGGAATAGATAGAAGTGAAGGCAGTCCATTAGTGGGTTTATAAGTAATATTGCCATATTGAAGGGGAACATGATTAAAAGGGGTTGTATAGAGCCATGTACCCCAGTGATTAACATACAAATACAAATAAGTTTTTGTGTGAACTACTTCAAAGGTGTGAATATTGTACAATGATTCAATAATAGCAGGGTATGGGGGAAACTACTATTGCATGCTATGGTTTATATTTAACAGGAAGATATTAATAGTACCACAGCAATACTGGGGTAAATAATTGGGGGGGAAGGACAAGAGTTAAGCGGAGGGTTGGATTTTATATTTGGTGATGGTGTGTTTATTCGTATTTTTCTCTTTGGAGCAGTAAAAATGGTCTAAAATTGAGAGTACTGATGATTGTATAACTATGTGAGGATAAGTGAGACACAGATATTATCCATGATGCCCAATGGATAGAGGCGGCTGAAGGATACAATGACTACGAAGCAGAATGGTGAACTGTGGTATATACATATGATGGAATATTGTGCAGCTACAGAAAGAAATGAAGTCGTGAGGCATGCACTGAGGTGAATGAACTGTAGGGTCATTAAATGGTGCAAAATAAGCAAGAAACCTAAGAATAAATATTGTACGGTTTCTTTTAGAAAATATTTATAAGAAAATTGGGGCCTGGATTGTAAGATCTTATAGTAGTCACACTTAGTCTGGAGCTATAAATGTGATTTACAGATTTTGAGATGCTGTAATATATATGTATAAGCTGGTATCTCCATGGAACTTTGGGTACCTGTTGATGCTTAAGAATCAGAGTTGGAGTTCTGCAGCTTTGAAAGTCAGCACTGCTATACGGAATGATTAAAGAAACTGAAAAAGAGATCAGGCTTCAAATTAGAGATAAGAATGAAGCCTATCTGGCTGGGAATAAGGTAAGTCAGAATACAGGGTAAAGGATAACATCGTCTGTAATTTAGAACTTTGCCTACTTTATGAGACCAAAAGAAGAGAGGTTAATTTTGCCCAATACTTAAATTTTCTGTAGCACATAATCTAATTCAACCTGACTGGGTGGCTCATTTAAACAACCCGAACACATGGAGCCCACAATGGGAAGGCTTCTAATTCTGTATAGCTTAATATAATATACAGATACAACCCTGAGTATGTTGAGCAGGTAATTTAAAAATATTGGCAAAGTCACTTGAGGGACTGGAGAAAAATATAAATTATTAAGCTTTACCACCAGGGAAACCCCTGACATTGTCTCAAATAATAGGGACTCCCAAGTCAACAGACCAAGCCTTTGATGTTGAGGCTTGCTCTTATGAAGCTTATTCCTGCAGTAGACAGACTAAGTGTGCCAGTCTGAAAGTATTATGTACCCTAGAAAAGCCATGTTTTAGTCCTTATCCAACCTGGTTGAGGGAACCATTTCTCTTACTCTGATTCAATACTGCAAGCTGGAATCTTTTGATTAGATTATCTCCATGGAGATGTGACCCACCCAATTGTGGGTCTTAACCTTTGATTACATGGAGATGTGACTCCACCCCTTCCAGATGGGCTTGATTAATTTACTGGAATCCTTTAAAAGAAGAAACATTCTGGAATGAAACTTCAGAAATGACAGAAACAACAGAAGCCTCAGAGCTGACAGAAACTTCAGAGCAGAGCTGACTCAGATGTCAACATTTGGAGAGCAGAGACACAGATTTCTGGAGATGCTTGGAGCCCAGCAGATGTCGTCATGAGAGGCGGGGCAAGCCAGAGCCTGGAGAGAGCCAAGGAAGCCAAATGATGAAAGCCAGCCCCGGAGTAGCAAAGTGAGGAACCCCTACATGGACAAAGACTTATAGCAATGGAGCCCAGGAGCAAGGGACAAGCAGATGCCAGCCACGTGACTCCCAGCTAACAGAGGTGTTCCATACCAATTGGCCTTTCTTGAGTGAAGGTAACCTCTTGCTGGTGCCTTAATTTGGACCCTTTCACTTCCTTAGAACTGTAAACTTGTAATGTATTAAATTCCCTCTTTACAAAAGTCATTCCAGTTCTGGTATATCGTATTTCAGCAGCTTGCAAATTAACACACTAAGCCTACCTATATAGTTATGCCTAAGAATTACTTCCAGAAAACCCCTTTTGTGCTCAAATGTGGCCTCTCTCTCTTTCTCTAAGCCAACTCTGCAAGGAAAATCATTACCTCTCCTCTACGTGGGACATGATGTCCAGAGGTGAATATCTCCCTGGCAATGTCAGACATGGCTCCAGGAATGAGCCTGGCCCAAGCACCATGAGATCAACAATGGCTTCCTGACCAAAAGGGGAAAAAGATAAGTAAGAAAATAAGGTATCAGTGGGTAAGAAAGTTCAAACAGTCAAGAAGCTATTCTGGAGGCTACACTCACACAAGCTTCAGCTAGATATTGCTAATTACCATGGTTTGCCAACCCCCAACCAAAACTATACCTGTTAATCCTAAAGAACACCTAGGGCTCTATCTCAGATTCTATAAAAGTTTCACGCATTAAAATGTTTTTCCAGAAACCTACAACCTCCAGATGGTTCCTAGGGCTGATAAGTCCTGAAAATCAGAGGGGCCAGCCTCTCTAAGAACATAACTATTTCCACCCCCCTGTCTCATATTATTGTTACCCCTTTCCAACATGAAAAAGTTAGAAAGGGCATAGCCCAAATACCTCTAAAGATTGGGAAAAGGATCAAAGTAGAAGCTGGAGTTATAACAGAGAACATAGGGTTTAACAATTGAATATGATTGCTGAATCATTATACTGATATTTCTTTTAGTTTCCAGTGTCCTGGAGAAGCCAGAAGGAAAAACCTAAAATTGTGGAACTGTAACCCATATCAAACTCTATTCTGTACCAACTTGTTACAAAGTACTCTGAAATTTATTACAATTTTGTACATTATATTTCACAATAAAATGTTAAAAAAAAAAACCTAATAGGTGAAAATTCGTTGAGTAACAGTATATACACATAGTCTCAAAGTATCCCCTCAGAAGATACTTAATAATTACAAGGGGACAAGCAATAACTTTGCAGTAGAAAAACGTGGCAGATACCCCCTTTTAATGGAGTATCAAAACTAGCATCCCAGTAATCAGATAAATCAACATTACAGGCCTCTGGATATGATGCACTGAGAAGACAGTATTGCTTTGGTCATATTCCTGTAAAAAAATGCATAACCTGAATTTAACCCAGAAACACCAGGCATACCCAACTGTGAGATAGTCTATAAAATAACTGGCCTGTGCTCTTCAAAAAATATCAAGGTCAACAAAGAAACAAATAAGAAAGACTGAAGAACTACTTCAGATTAAAGGAGATTAGCATTTAGACATAACCAAATGTGATATGCGATCCTGGATTGGATCCGGAACAGGGGAAAGTTTTTTCTCTCTTTTACTGTAAAGGCATTATTAGGACAATTAGAAAATTTTCAGTAAGATCTGTCTGGAGATTAAATAATAGTATTATGTTAATGACTTGATTTTCATAATTTAGCTATGAAAAAGAAAGTCCTAAAAAACAAAAACAAACAAACAAAAACTCTGAAGTATCTGGGGGCCTCTTATATGCAACTCACTCCTAAATGGCTCAGAAAAGAAATTAAATCTATCTATGACTATCAGTCTAAAGAAAGACACAGAGAGAGAGAGAGAGAGAGAGGAGATGGGGGAAATGGTAAAGCAAATGTGGTAAAGAGTAAAAATTTGGGTAACTTAGGTGAAATATATAAATTCTTGGTACTTTCCTTGCAACTCTTCTGTATGTCTTCCATATTTCAAAATAAAAAGTTAAATAATAATTAAAAAAATTGATAGTAAAGGGGGGGTGCCACGGTTTCTTAGCAAGGAGAGTTCTCGCCTGCCATGCCAGAGACCTGGGTTCGATTCCTGGTGCCTGCCCATGCCAAAAAAAAGAAAAAAAAATTGACAGTAAAGCTGTCTATAACCCCAGAGAAAAACAATTTCTCAATAATTGACTTTATAATAAGTATATATTATAATTTAAAGTTAATAAATAAGTTCACTATAAGAGTGGCTCAAAGATTTAGTTTGAAAAAACAGTTTCAATGCTAAAATAATTTGGAAAACATGGCTCATATACTGCGTTTTAAAATATAGTTTTTAATCTATTTTTTAAAATGTAAAAAGTAACACTGGTAACTGGAAAAAACAATTTTATTTATAATATTTACAGTTAGGAAAAAGAAGAAGAAAGTCTAAGGTACTATTGAATTATACATATTTTCAAGATTTTCAAAGAAAAACCTGTGGAAAAATAACATGCAAAAAAACAAATAAATAAATAATATACAAACCTGTCACATTTTTGGGTCCAAGATTCCTCTATATTTTTAAATCTATTTTGATCAAATTCTATTTCCCACTGCAAGGCATTTATTTCCTATGGAAACCATTTTCACAGAAAATTATTAGTAATAAATTATTTCAGGACATTGTGAACAGATAAAGTATATCATTTAATCATTTCACAGAAAAGGTTTAAAGATAAAAAAAATAACTTTTGCTTTCAAATAGACTATCACATTTGTAAACACATATATCATGCCTCTTTAGCACTCAAAAAACCTCTGCTGATGCTTACTAAATTTAGAACAAAATTCAAGTCATTTAGCTTCAAAATTTGTTGGACTGAACTTTGATTTTTCAGTGCAGCACACCATCCCCAAATCCCTATACACATCACAAACAAAACACACTCCTGGAAGCTTGAACTAGCCTAGGATATTCCTATGAAAGAGAGCACGCGTAGAAATGTGACCTTCTGAAATAATTCCTAACTACTTTTTTAGTGATGATAAGATGTCACAGAGAAGCAGGCTCTGCCAGGCAAGCAGAGGATAAAAAAAAGAAAAAGAAGAAAAACAGGAAATGTCAATTTGGCAGGGCTCCTACCACTTTAAGATGGGTAAACAGAAGAAACCATAAGTTTTTGACCATGTGGCAATCTGTTTTGGATTATGTACAATCACACATCCATTAGGTACGGCAATTTTAAGGAAATTCTGTTTAAAGCTTATTGGATTGAAGAAGTCTACACCAACAGTAGTAAATACCTTCTCCAAGGATTTCTTTTGTTCCACAGTTTTTTTAAACACTGCCTGGGTATGACTTGTGGCTTTGCCAAATATTGCCTAAGAAAAATAAAAATAATATTAGTGTAAATTAAATTTCTAATCACACTTTTACTTTAAGGCAACAGAGCATTAACTTGAGATGACCATGACCACATTTTGTGCAGAGTCTGATAGTCTAAAATTGAGAAGATCTTGGCTTGGCTCTTTCCCCAGCTTTCCCATAAATAAACTGTGTGACTCTTAGAGGAGGTAAAAGGGATTAATGATCATTAAGGACCAGGCGAACTTGGTTTAAATACCAGCTTTGTGTACCATCAAATAAGTCACTTATCTTCATTGAGCTTCATCTTCTTTAGAAGTTAATATATACTTTTCAAATTTGTTTTGAGGATTAAAAGATACAATGTTTGTAATGCATGTCTTCCAGTGCTTGTCTTTATTCAATTCATTTAGAGATTCATTTGATAATTCTGAGGATAGCATAAAAGTCTCGTTAGTTAACTTTCAGGTTTGGGACATCAATTTTTTCAAACAAAGATAATGTGCAATTCAAATACATTTTTATTCATGTTTTAGAAAAAGAAAATAAATCAATAAAAAGATATTCTATAAACATTAAACGCCAAAGCTAAAGGTTTTGAGCAAATAAGTCAAAATTTCTGAAAAGATTTCTTAAATCTTTATTTTGATACAACTTGTAACTTGGGCCTCTTTCACACACCCAGCCCTCTCATTTAGAATTTGAGCTGAACAGTAAGGTTTTCAGAGATGGGGTAGGAGAAAGGAAATGGTTCCCAAGATCTAAATCAGAAAATAGGTAGATGGGATTTCTATTCCTTTTGATTTTCCTCACTAGGAGTGAATAGAAACAAGCACAACACAGCTCAGTCAAGTGCTCAAATATTTTTAACTTTCATTCATTCATTTATTGAGCAATTACTATGCGCAGGGTTATGCCAGGCTTGGTTCACTTTCTGACATAACAGCTGGGTTTCTCAGTTGAGCTTTGCTCCTTGAGGGGGACTTTCAAATCCCGTAGGAAATACACACAGAAATCTGGAGGTATCCAATTATTGTACAACAGGCCATGCACAAGGCCGAAAGTGAAACAAGTGAGAAGAGGAGAGGGATAATGGTATGGCTTTTACCATTCACCTGGAAACATGGAACTGAGTGTGCCCAGTTATTGTCTGGAACGCAGTTACTGGCTAGACATTGAGGCTAATGACTTTATGCCATTTCATTTTAGACATTCCACTATTGAAAGTGAGCTCTGGATTATAAATATTCTCATTCTTGAGATAATAAGAATGTGGCTTAATAATACAACTATTACTTCTCTCCTACATGTAAAGGAGGGGGCTTGGTCTGCAGTTTTGTAAATGGAGATTGCTATGGACTGATTCGTGTCCCTCACAAAGACATGTTCAAGTCCTAAAGCTCCAGTCCTGTGGGTGTGAACTCTTTTGTAAGTAGGATCTTTGAAGATCCTATGAAGATGAGGACAAACTGAATCAGGGTGGGCCTTAGTCCAGTGTGACTGGAAGGAACCTTATGTGCAGTGGAAATTAGACACAATAAAAGAAAGGAGAAGGAAGAAGACAGATGTCCATGTAATGGAGGCAGAGACTGAGTTATGGAGTGTTGTTAAAGCCACCACCAGAACGCTACATGGCCTGCCAACACATTGATTTTGGAACTCTAGCCTTCAAAACCATGAGACAATAAATGCCTGTTTTTTAAGCCAACCAGTCTTTGTTATGTTATCACAGCTCTGGCAAACTGAGATAGGGATCTCAACAGATTTTCTCCAAAGAACCCAGCCACAGTGATAGCTCCTGGGTTCAGAGCCTATTTCATTATGTGATACAGAACTTGCCCTCACTGTTACTGCAAGAACTACCCCACAGGGGTGCAGGAATAACAGAAAAGCCTGTCATTTCCCTGAAGCTCTTTTGCTTCAGTCTTTCATTTTGGCTACAGAGCTGACTTCTTTTTTCCATTTTGCTATCCCATCACTAGTCCTCAGTTAGACATATAGCCCCTCTTCTTGTACTTAGATGAGGGGACTTCCATGTTATATCTTATCACTCAAAAGGTGGGGTAATGGATACCTTGGTCAATACTTCAGAAAATAACCAAAGGTAACTGAGGCAAGAAAACAAAAATCCACATTATTCATGTCTACTATCTATTTAAATAGCTGATTTCTTCAGGGTTGTGCTGGTAAATGTTTAACAATCAGCTTTTCCCACAAAGACATATGTGTGCGTGAATGCTTTTATAAAGGATGTGAAGCATAGAACTTGTAAACAATAATAAGACATGCATTACCCTTTATGGTAAATTCCATATAGCCAATACATTCTATTTGAATGCTTCTGGAGATTTTTGCTGAACATTTTTATCTGTGACTAAACTATGATTGCAACTGCTGAACAAAATGTAGTTCAGACAGGAATACTCGTTGATACATTGCTTACTCCAAGAGGTAAGATAAAAGATATACAAGGAAGGTATATAAGAGCTTCCAGTCATTTTTCAATGACATGAATGACCTCTTTACTGAATCAGATAATAGCAAATTAAAGTAAAATTATTAGGAAGTACTGACTTTTAGTACTTTTTACCTTTGTTCTTAATATAATGTACTCAGTTGTAAGCTTATGGAATTTAATGCTTAATAACAGTTGGGTCTTATGTCCTGATTCAAATTAGCTCCAGCCACCACTAGATATCTCACATAAATAGTACCTTCTTTTGTCATCTACAAGTAAAACAGATGTAAGGGATAAAAAACAAATAGGTAAAAATGTCAGAAACAGGTGAAAGGACACATAATGAAGAATGGCCCAAGAGGGAAAAAAGCAAAAACAAAAATAATACAAAAAAACTACCTTAAGTCATCTATGTACATT
>PVIY010059645.1:0-11947 GCA_004026745.1 Myrmecophaga tridactyla | reverse complement strand
GTTTCATTTTTATACATTTATCAGAGTTATGTTATTTAACAGATAAAATATAACATAAATATTTGTTTAACCTTTCCTTTAAAGTCTGCTGCAGTCTAGCCTAGATACAACCAATCTGAATCTTAACACATCTCCCTTGATAGAGCAGATGTATGTGCGGCTGATTGAGCAGAGGACTTTCCTGGTCCCAGCAACCACACACGTTGCTTTTTAGGACCATTGCTTCATGCACCCTTGTATCATCTTTTTATTATTTAATAAACATCCTTCTTAGTTCAAAAATAAAGTTGAGTACTTATACTTTTAGTAGTACAGCAAAGTAGTGCAACTGACAACTTGGCAGTTTCTGTGATCTGCAGCCTTTTTAGAATAATTAAAACCATGACTAGCAACACCATACCACTGCTTAACATCATTCAGATTAGTATTAGGATATAAAATGGACAGTGAAAACAATAGTAAAGTTTTAGGAATTTATACAATCTCTAAATATATGAATATTTTGCTTATTCACATTTAACTAGCAACAAGATAGAAAATCCCTTTAACCATTGTAATACTTCTCAAACATTCTTATGCAATAGGTTAAGTTATTTTAGCACCTTATTTATATAAGGTGAAAGAACACATTATTTGTAACAGTTTTTCCCTTAACAGTGAGAAAACTTGTCTTCTGAAATAAAGGATAATGCCAACATAAACATTAATAAGGATGTTATTCTGATGTCCATGTTATTATTATTATTATTTTTAGTTAGGACATTTGTCACTTAGAAAAAGCTATCAAGAACTTTATTATTTTATTCTACATTATATACAGGTCGTAAAAGGCCACAGCAGTTTTTTTGACATATGAACCCTTTAAAAGGGGGCACTATGAAGGATAGACAAGTATCAAAGTAATGAGGGCATATACTCAGTGCAGTATATCTGAGGAATAAGAAAGCAGATACCAAGTCATCTGATGTCCATGTTATTTTAACAGGGAGAAAGCTAAACTTTAGTTTTGTATGAATACTCAGCTTACTGCAAAAGCTTTCTTTTATTAAATATACAATACAAAGCTTTTGAATCTGTATATTTCCTTCCCATGACAGTATTCATGAAGGGGAAAGTGACAGAGATATTATAAAATAATGGAGAAAGGGAAGAAATTCATGTTTGGGTTTAGAACATAGGCAGGCATCTATATACTTTATACTCAGAACACACAAATGATTACTTTATAATATATCTAAAATCTCTCAGTCCAATTCAGCATTACCTTTAGAGGTCAGGAAAGCCCCACATTTGAAATATAAATAGCTTTTTGATATTTAAGGGATTTATATCCAGAAAAAAAGTCAAATTTTTCTCAACAATATTCTCAACTGCTAAGCAATGCCAGGAATGTGCTAATTCACAAAATTAAGTTACAGTTTCTAAAAACTAGTTCAGAATTCTATTTGTTTAAGTGCTATTTTCTTATTTAAAGGTCTTACACGTCACCTTTATGAGGACTTCTTAGGTCATTCTTTATCTGTCTGCTTTTTAAATTCTTCCAGCATTTTTATTCCTTCATTATGACTATTGTAAACTATGCCCTGGTACAAGTATATTTCAACTAGTATATAAACTTTTTAAAGCCAAGAATTAGGTTTTCTCTATTTATGACAGTATATTCTGATTGATATTAACAAATCCACTACAGATTCAGATTCTTGTACATACTGAAGTAACAAATGGCCAAGTAGCAAAAGACAGATTCTTTAAAATTCAAGTTATCAAGGTTATTAAAAAATACATTTATATTTCTTATTAAACTTAAATTATTTCTTAAATAGGATATATCCAAAGCATTATTATATCCTTATTTTTATTATATTTAAGTGTCAACGTTACCAGGTACATTGCTCAGATTATGCAACCTATTAGGTTACTTTAAGAGGAATTTTGAGAATGTACTTATAATATCAGCTTATTTGTTAGTAAGCTTATATAAATTTAAGGAGAATATACTTAAGTAGAATAAAATTACATTTGTTCATTTCAGAAATTCATCATTCAATTCCTTCTATTGTTTTTATAATATCCTAAAATTATGAAGAACTTTAAAAGTGCATCGACTATTAAGTTCTGGGAAATGTATGGACTCATTTAATTTGTTCCAAGTCTAAATCTAGAAGATTTCTTAATTGGTTGTACAGAGAGAAAGATATCAGTCTTATTTGGTTGCACAGACAGAAAGATATCGGGTTTTTTTTTTCGGTTTAAAAGTTTTAGATAAGGGCCATGGAATTTTGAGAATGCCTATGCCCTTCTTTTAACTATTTCTAATTATTAGATCTATTTTATTAAAAGTTGTGACTAGGACCATTGGAAAAGGTTTTTGCTTTCTTTAGAGGGAGCTCTTTGGCAGTTTTCTGCTGCCTTAGGGAAATTCCAGGGGCAGTTTCTTTCTAATGTCCCCCTTTGTTTACAGTAATTACAACGCTAAAATTTTTGAATTGTGCTATTCAGTTTCTTCTTTTGTTATGAGGAACTCCTCAGCATTAAGGAAGTCTTACTGAGGGGCAGAAAGCTAGAAGGTTTTTGTTCTATGAAGGAGGTGAAGCAATAGAGTGGCACAGAGAAGGTTGAGACTTCAATAAATTTGTTAGGCTTGAGAGTAGGGAGCTTCAGACCATTTGCTGTTGTGCCGAGTAAAATTATCAAGTTTGGTGGGATTCACCAATTGAAGGTGCCATTTTTTCAGCCAATGCTTTTATTCTTCTAAAAGATATGTGGCCAAATCGTATTGCAGAGAAAAATAGGGTTGTTTTTTTTTTTTAATTTCCTCTTCTAATTGGAGTTTACTGAGGTTACAGAGTAAACATCTGAGGGGAGTAGATTTAGGGGGAAGAGAAGTTTTAGGGTCACTGTGAAGTGACTGGGCATTACCCATGATTATGCTAGGAAGGGAAGGTGTTTGCTAAACTCCAATTTAAAAAAGAGGTGGGGTTTGCTAAGTGCTAGGGAACTTTGCTCGCAGGAGGCTTATAGAGGTTTGCTCATGGAGACTTATGTTTAACAGCTCCTTTCAAGGATTATGATTACCTTAGCAGCCTGTGGACTACCCAAGTCATAGCTCTAAATGAGACTAATCACCCAGATCCATGATCCAGTCACAACAAAGCAGGTATCCCCAGTTTGTTATTGGGAATCAGGAAATTGCATGCAGTCTTTCACTCAGGGCATCCCCTGAACTACTTTTGACTGCTGCAGTGGGAAAAAATGCTGTTGGAGCTGGAGAGTTTTGGCTAAGCTCAGACTTTAGGCCAGGTGGGCCAACATGTTGCCTGGACACTGAACAAAACTCTCGAGGGAAGGATCTGAGCAGAAAGACATCACTTGCCTAAGGCTGAATTAGTTGCAGACATTTGAGTGCCATAGATGTGAGCCAGCATCACATCAAGATGGTCTGAGTTGGTGGCCTTAAGCCGCCAAGAGCATGGAAACCTGAACAACTCTGTGGTTCGGGGAAGAGAGTCAACTGACAGGCTGTCCTGTTGCCCTGAGGGGCCAGAGACCCAAACCTCAGTCTCATCTCTGAATGGGGCTGACTGGAAGGCTTTCCAATCACCCTGTGGGGCCAGAAAGCTAAGCATCTGTCTGACCTGTTTCAGGGTTTCAGCACCAGATGTGAGGCTTAGAGTCATTAAGAAATCTAGGCAGGACAGCGAGTCAAAGCTTAACAGGTTTATTGAAGGGAGAAACAGAGAGAAAGCAGACAGGCAGGAGCCAGTGAAACCTGCCAGTGGAAAGAAAGGAAATGGCTCCAGCTCTCTTTCTGAGAACTGTGGTTTTAGAGGAAAAACCATGCCAGGAAGGGAGGATTATCAAGCAGGGACAGGTCTTGACCACATGGCTGTTCATTAACTTCTGATGGTTGTAGTGTTGACATGCCTGGGGATCTTGCTGCCACGTTTGGTTCTGCAAAAGAAGCTGAGGGGCCCCCTGGCTAAAAAAGTCCCTTTTATATGTGAAGTTCTTTTTCTGAGTCCTGACAGGTATCAGGGAAGAGGATAGGTGTTTTGGGGGTGACTGGCTGAACTGAAATTCCTTTACTAGAGAATTCTGACTCTTTAAAGTCTTCTTTTATAATGTAACAATAATGGCTGTTATTTTATTTACTGTTCTCTCTGTGAGAAACACACAGACAGATATGAATAACCTTATTTTTAAGGGTCAGGAAAATAGGACTCAGAAAAGTAGTGTGACTTGCCTTATTCTTTTATTGCTTGCTAGTGGTGGATTCAGAATGTTGTTTTCAGATAACGTTAACTATAAGAGCTATTTCCAAAGGCCCAAGATAAAGTGAGACAAGGACTTTTTTTTAATTGTAGGAGGTGTGCTGAGGAAATGCAGTAGTTCCCTGGAAAGGAAAGCTAGGATGAGGCATCAAATTGGGGGATGCTCTTTTGGATCCCTCCAACCACAAATAGGAATTGGACATCTAGAGGTCTGAAGACAGTTATCTGGCCAATTCTTGCCCATCTGTCAAGACTCAGCTGCTGACATGTACCTTCTAAGAAGCCTTTTCTGATCAGGTTTGTCTCCCTCCTTCTTTTTCCATCAACTTCTACTTGCAGCCATATGTGTTTACTGTTGGGCTCCTTGATTAATGTGAGCTCTGAGAATGCAGAGGTTGTCATGATTGTGTCCCCATTTGTTAGAACAGTGTTTGGCTCACAGCTGGGACTTAGTGAATGTGGTTACTGAATGAATGAAAAAGTGGGAGGCAGGGGCAGTAAGAAAGGTTGTACAAGATAATCTCTCAGATCCTATACTGCCATGGTCATTTGGGGGGCTTAATTGTAGAACAAGGGTCCCAGGAAGAGATATTCAGTCACAAAAGGAATTAGAATTTTCATGGATTTCCAGAAGGTAAGAGGAAATGGTAGATTTCTTTTATCACCTACAAAACATCTTTAGGGTCTAAAGAATTCAGAAGATGGATAACAATGGTTGGAAGTAAGGAAATACATGGGTTAACCCACTGTTTCAAAGAGCTCAGCCCAAGACTACGGAGCACAGGAGGGAGAAATTATTTCAGGGAAAGCTTTCAGGGCAAGATGAGTTAGGAAGTGCTGTGTACCAGGTAATCCTGCAGATGGAATAAACCTTGACTATGACAAAGCAAGTCAAATCTATGTTTAGAGACTTCCATCATTCCTCCTCTAGATCACCACAGAAGTATTTATTGGCCTGCCCTGCTTGCCTGTCAGGTCTAGATGAAAGTTTCTAAGTTTGTCCAACCACATGACATAGATGAGATTTGAAGAACTCACATTCTTTATGTAGCTTTCCTAGAATAATACTGCTCATACCCTACCCCACTTTTCTCATTTTCTCCTTTCCTAAACTGTGTTTTTAATGTCATTTCTCCAAGTTCTCTCATTAATATTAGTTCATATTAGTGAACATAGAGTATTTGTCCCTTTGTTTCTGTCTGATTTCATTCAGCATAATGTCCTCAAGGCTCATCCACGTTGTCACATGCTTCATGACTTTATTCTGTCTTATAGCTGCATAATATTCCATCATATGTATATACCACAGCTTGTTTAGCCACTCGTCCATTGATGGCCATTTGGGCTGTTTCATCTCTTGACAATTATAATTAATGCTGCTATAAACATTAGCATGCAAATGTCTGTTTGTGTTCTTGCCCTCAGGTCCTTTGAATATATACCTTGTAATAGGACTGCTGGATCATATGATATGTCTATATTTAGTTTCCTGAGGAACTGTCAAACTGCCTTCCAGAGCAGTTGTACCATTTCACTTTTTGCTTTCTATCCTTTTTTCACAAGACTCATACAGAAAAAGCATAAGGCTAGGATACATTTTTTTTTGTCACATTTACTCAGCTACAGTTTCTCCCTGGGGAGAGAGACCTAGCAAACATCAGAAATTATTTAGAAGACTTCCTTTCTCAACACTTTTAAAAGAAAATAACAAGTTAGTCAAATTTCCCTCCCTTCAGTTGTGACAAAGTTTTCCCTATGGATTCCAGTCCATTTTTAATTAAAAGGATATCAAAGAGGTAAGCATATTTTTTTGCTGTCTTCTAAAAGCATATAGCAATAAATTATTTGTGACAAAGTGGGACAATTACACAGAGGAATCAATTTTTGATGGAAGAGAGGAATATGTTTACAACCTAGTGGAAGAATTTAATTTTTGAATGTTTGAAATTATACTGAAAAACAGATCCAAGGGGTCTAAATGAACTATTTCTGTTGTTAAAGTAAATTAATGAGATTTCATTCATATGAGTAAATCAATATTCTTATACAGAAAATGCATTTTATTTGCCAGTTAATATATTTTTCTTCCCCCACTCTTATGCGAAATTGAATGATTTCTAAATATCTGATTAATTCATATCTTATATGGGATGTTATCTTACCATATAACTTAAGACTATCAATGCCTTTGATGTCTATGAGGTATACCTTCATATACCTTTGAGGTATATGAAAAAAATGGCAGGATCAAATCCTTAGCGACCCTTGATAAATATTATGAGTGTATATATAATGCACTGAAGTAGCTTATTTCCAAATAATATATAGTGGAGAATATGTAGTCACTTTTAGTCAAAGTAAAGTATATAAAAGCCCATTATGTATCTTATTACTGAAAAGCATTTTATAGAGTACATATCAGGTGAATTCTTCAGAACTCAGCCCTATAGCTCCATATTACTAATTTAGATGAGCTGGATGGAAATATCTATTTAAATTAGATAACTTAGAAAAAAACTATAAATGTTTCACTTGAATTTTTTTCAAGTGCCTGCTTGCACTCAAAGCCTTTTAAAAAGCTTACTTTTATAAGTAGATAAGTTCATGAAACCGCCCTTCTAAGTGTATTATGGTGGCACTGTTTGCAAGAAATAGACACTTTATAAACTGGTGAATGATGCGGACTGCTAGAACTGTGTTTTAGTTTAGGTTAGGATTGTATTTTAATTAAATCGCGGCACAGTTTTTAGCAGCCCGGGATCTTCTCCACATAGGTCAATTAATTTTCCTCTTTGTCAGGGTCATTTATCCTTAGAGATGAGAATTGCTGGTCAGTAGGAGGTTCATGGGAGAAAATGGGGATGGATGAGAGTTTTACTATGGTTGGAGAACCTCTACTGATGTCACATCAGTATTTTCTTTATCTTCTGCAACTAAAGAACAGCATATGAATGTCAATGTGTAATGAGCCAAAAGTGTTTGCTTCTTAAATGATTACTGCTTGAATTATTTTTTATGGTGGTAACATAGATATAACATTTTCCATTTTATGGACTTATAGGTACGCAATTCAGTGGTGTTAGTTATTCGCAATGTGCTACCATCACACTACCCATTATTAAAACTTTTCCATTACCCCAAACAGAAACTCTACCCATTAACCATTAACTTACCATTCCCTACCCCCACCTCTGGTTCACTGCAGTCTTTTTGTTGATGATTACTTTTTGCAAAATAATTCCAAAAAGTATTTGAACACTTTTTTATTTTTTAAGTTAAGAGAGGCCTTCTTCAAAATGCTTAACATATTGACTTTCTTCATAAAATATTCTCCCATATACAAGAAAATAGAAAAGCAACCACTGTGTGAATGAATTATATTCAATTTCAAGTTGGCAAAGTCAAGCATGTTGCGTGTTGATTTGTGTATGTTAAACATTGGTGATAGTTTCTCTGTGACATTGGGAAACTGTAAGTTCTGTCTTTTGGCATCAGAGTTGCTTCCTGGTATAAATGTTTATTCTATCTTTCTCTCTTATTGCTACTCCAACATTCTGAAGCTCTTCATAAAAACATACCCAAGATGATTTGGTTGTATCTACTTCCTTATCAGAATTGTACCTGATTCCATAAAGAATGTTTATCTTTACCTGAAATTACCTGGATTCTTTTTAAAAGGAGTGACATCAAAAGTACCTATATTTCTGCCTGCAGTGTAACACAGTTTGATAAAAAAGCTGATATGAAACAGCACTTTGGAGTACTTTTATAGCAATCTTTTTGGAAAAGCTACTATGATCTTTCATGTAATAATTGCATATAAAATTCACATGGAACCATATTTGACAAAATAACATGCCCAGTGTGTTTGTTTTTGTTGGCTAAAGTAACCAAGCCATGGGTAAAGCCTTTAAAAGGAGTGTTTGTGTGTGTGTGTATGTTTATGTGTTCTGGGGAAGAGGAAAGGGGAAAGAATTAGGAGGATTAACCGTCTACCTAGATGCTGGCGAATCTGGCTCCACTGAGAGAAATAACTGGGAGAAAGTCTTTCTTTTTGTCCCCCCACCCCAATTCTTTTATCTTTTAAAAACATTTCTAACCATCCTCCCTTTCTTCATACCCTGGTTTGAGCCTGCTAATGCCGTAGGTGAGGTTTAGCAGAGACAGATCAGAATGGCACACTTTAAAAAATTCTTGCTTGTTTCTAAACTCCAGATTTTTGTTATTTTTGGGGAGTCTTGTGTAGCCACGTCTTGAGTAGTAGTGAAAGGCAGTGTAAGACTACCTAGATGTTTTTTTGGCTCTGTGCCAGATGGACTAAATTAGGAGTTCTGGAAGAACCAGTTGAGATGTAGATATAGGAATCAGGTGGGCATTAAAATAAAGGATCTACTTTGTTACTTATGTAGGAATCTTCTTTTGTCTATACTCATCTTGACCTTGAGATTTGCCTGTGGTCAGAGTGTGGTCTGTAAGGTCAATACTTCCCTGCTCAGAAAATTGGAGGATCGCAGCTTGCTCATAGTCCTTCAAGCTTAGATAAACAAGAGTGGAAGGGCCAAGAGAGAAGCCTAGAAGACACAATCTGAGCCATGCTAGGGATACTTGTAGTATGGAAGCAGGAACAGATTGGATAAGACGCTCCACTTATGAACAGGTATGCTCAGGAGAGAGCAAGAACCAGGGCCCACAGGTCAGGCAGTAACCTCTCCCCAACTTCCCCAACCAGGGCAAATCATTCCTCTGCTCTTGTGTGGGAGCAAGGGGGGCAGAGATCAAATGACTGGCAGAAACTTCTCTCCTAATGCTTAGGGTAAAATTCCTGGTAGAAGTTCCTATTTCATAGGCCACTGCAGGGACAAAGAAAAAGAAAAAGAAGGACTCCTGTGGTCTGGAGCAGAATCACTGGGCTATTTAAAAAATTACAAATTCTTGGGTCTCATTGGAATCATAATCAGTTGCTCCTTGTGGAGCCCAGAAGTTTAAATTTTTGAAAAGCTGACAGGAAGCTCTGATGATTACTCAGGTTTGGAAATGTGAGCTCAAGGGGCTCTCTCATTTTAAAGCTTTTTCAAGGACTTCACATGGCAGAAATGCATCATGTTGGCCGGTAGGAAATAGTTCAATCCATATGAATAAAACACCAAGTACAATGAATTAAAACTGTAGAAAATGGTTAGTCACCCATGTAGATTGTCTTTGATTTTTTGGCCTTAATTTGCTTGCCAAACTGAATGTTTGCACTTATTGAAATCAACCTCTGTATACATTATTATAAATATTGTTCAACTTAGAAGACAGGAACTTCAATTATTACATATTGTTCATGTCATGTAACCATGAGATGGACAGCAGCTATTGAGATAATGGTGTACACACATTGTCAGAGCTCTGCAGGCAACACAGGTGGTTGATCTCGGTGGTGGTGGTCCAAGCATTCCTGGGTTTTCATTACCCATCATAGCACTAAGTTGTGCTTTAGGAACAAGCTGCCAAGTGTATTTATATCCCTGGGAAAGAATTAGGCACTAAAAAAATGGCTTTCTGGGTTTTTTGTGTTTTCTTTTTGAGGAGGAGGAAGAGTGAAATTGTTGAGTTTCTGATTAAGTTTAAATGGTGTCACATTGATATACTTTTTTGTTCCTATTGGGCAGATGATAAGCTAACAGTCAAGGGAGAAGTAGGGTACTATACTGTGAAGGGCAATGTAGTATGTGGAGTTTAAGAGCCCAGATTCTAGAGCCAACCTCAGTCTGACTGAATTCAGTCCGTATCAGGCACTGACTGTTGTGCCACTGATCTATTGCAAAAGAAATTTATTTGCAATAAATTTGGCTAATTGATACCTCATGGCTTTGCTTGCCTTTTCTCTAGTTCCCCAAATTTCTCATGGGATGGTAGTTAAATACAGAGGGTTGATTTTTAGGAAAGAAGTTCTCATGCAACCACATTCTTAAAAATTCAAACATAGTATTTTTTTTTATCTAAGTTCAAACTGCTCTATCATAACAAGATTGCATTGTCTAATTTATCACTTAGGTTCAGGTGCACCAACAGATTTATGGGACAGTCTTATGACAAAAAGAGAAATTCACCTCAAAAAATGGCATTTGTTTGTAAGGCTCAGTCGTCCACCAAAGAGGGATTTTCTTTCATGGGATCTTGTACCAATTTGTCTAAATGCTTGTGTTCTGCATTTCGTACGTATGGGAATAAGTCAGAGAAGTATCTAACTGTGGTAAAGGCAAGGCGACTCTACAGCATAACAGAAAAAAACACATTTTGGAGACAGAACAACTTGGCCACATTTTAGATGATATTTAGAAAATTGTTTAAGGTTTTAAACAATTGTTTAAGTCTTTCTCATCTGCAAAATTGGGAAAATAACACCTACCTGCTAAGGTGTTTTTTTTTTTTAATTAAAACAAATAATGCCTGTATAAACATCTACCACAGTGCTAGGCTCAGCATATCCTTTGAGAGTGCTAATTTTTTTCTTTCTTTTTTCTGCAAATGTTTCTTGAATGTCTGCTTTAAGCCCAGCTGTCTGCAGTTGTTATGCTGGGAGTTGAAATAAGTATAAAATAGCACAAAGCACAGTGCTTAGCAAGAGAGGATTCTCAATAAATGTACTTTAAAATTGGATTGGAAACATGGTCTCTGCCCCAAAGGAGTTTCAGTGGAATGGGAAGACACACACACACACACACACACACATGCGTGCACATATACACACATGCATTCCTCCAATGAGTGATACCAACAATAAAGGCTGGAGGAGTTCCATGGTCAGAGTCACCATTGAGCGCGGACATGATGGGGCAAGGAGGTACTACTAGAAAAGCTGAGACTAGAAAAATATGGAAAGCATCTGAACAAGCTGAGAAGATTAGCAAGGCTATTCCAGACTGGGATAAAGCAGTATAAGCAAGGACATTTTTCTCTGAAGTAGATACATGAAACTGATTAAAAGGAAGATTCATTAAATGGAGCAGTAGAAAAGGCTGAACTGTTAAATTAAGGTGGATTGAGGAAAGCCTCAAAGCCATATTAAGTAGTTTGGATTTTATCTTACACTACAAGAGAAATATGAAAGTATGATGATGTTAAGATGAGGTAGGTATGTAGAAAAGTTAATTTAGGATATGATAGTTTGCCCTTCCAAATAAATTCAGTTACTGTTTTTTCTATTTCTGGAAAGTATGTTGATGGAATTTATTTATTTTAATTTTTTTTTTTGAAGTGGGTATTGGTTTATTGGGACTTACAAACAGGAGAAGTTTTCTGATAATGCACAGCTGGATGTTTAGTGCACCACAAAAGGAACAGAAATGCATAAGGCTATATATAATTTTAGAACAAAGACACTGCAAATAGTATGAGGTCACTGGATCTACAGTATAATCATTAAGGGGGCATAAAATCTGATGTTTTACTAAGGTTAGTGTTTAAGACTGAGATAAAATCACTGCCATTTTTTACATCTATAATTACATTCTTTCCCCCTCTGAGAAGATAGTTTACTTTCTTTTTGTGAGTGTGTGTGTGTTTGTTTATATGTGTTTAAATATTTTTTTAAAACTTTTTTTATTGTATAATGTAACATGTATAAAGCAAAGAAAGAAATAAGCAATAGTTTTCAAAGCACTGTTCAACAAGGAGTTACAGGACAGATC
>PVIY010059644.1:0-11957 GCA_004026745.1 Myrmecophaga tridactyla | reverse complement strand
AAAATTATATGACATGCAGAAATTTGTGGCATTGGCTAGTAAATCATAGGGTACATAGTAATACAATAGAAGGGCAGTCTACTAAATTCTTGTTCAAGCTGTATAAATAAAAGAGTTCTAGGTCAAGTGAACACAAGTCTAACCTGAATTACGAAAACACAGATTCATAGCCCCTTAATCAAATTTCAGACTTGAGGCAGTTTACAGACCCAGAGCCCCTTGAATGAAGGGGGCGCCAGGTCCCTTTGGGGGAGAACCCTGTTACACTGCCACAAATTTATATTGTTAATGTTCCTCCAAGCCTTCCCCAAGGAGGCCAATGGCCTTTTACCACGGTAACTGTGCACTGGGGAAAAGGAAATGATCAGCTATTTTGTGGATTATTAGACACTGGTTCAGAAGTGACATTAATTCCAGGAGACCCGAAACATCACTCTGGTCGACCAGTCAGAGTGGGAGCTTATGGAGGCCAGGTTATCAATGGAGTTTTAACTCAGGTCCATCTCATACTGGGTCCAGTGGGCCCCTGGACCCATTCTGTAGATATTTCCCCAGTTCCAGAATGTATAATTGGTATAGCATACTGAGCAAGTGGCAGAATTCCAACATTGGCTCTCTAACTCATACAGTGAGGGCTATTATGATGGGAAAGGCCAAGTGGAAGCCACTAGAACTGCCCCTACTGAGCAAAATAGTAAATCAGAAGCAATATCAGATTCTTGGAGGGATTGCAGAGATTACTGCCACTCTTAAGGCCTTGAAGGATGCAGGGGTGGTGATTCCCACCACATCCCCATTCAACTCTCCTATTTGGCTTGTGCAGAAAACAGATGAGTCTTGGAGGATGACAGTGGATTATGGTAAACTCAGCTAGGTGTAACTCCAATTGCAGCTGCTGTTCCATGTGTGGTATCATTGCTTGAGCAAGTCAATACATACCCTGGTACGTGGTGTGCAGCTTTTGATCTGGCAAATGTTTTTTTCTCAATAGCTATTAGTAAGGACCACCAGAAACAGTTTGCTTTCAGCTGGCAAGGTCAGAAATATACTTTCACAGTCCTACCTCAGGGATATATCAACTCTACAGCCCCATGTCATAATCTTGTCCGCAGCAACCTTGATTGTTTCTTCCTCCCACAAGACATCACATGGGTCCATTATATTGATGATATCATGTTGATTGGACCTAGTGAGCAAGAAGTAGCAACTACTCTAGATTTACTGGTAAGGCATTTGCATGTCAGTGGATGGGTGAGAAATCCAACAAAAATACAGGGGCCTTCCACCTCAGTGAAATTTCTAGGTGTCCAGTGGTGTGGGGCATGTCAAAATATCTCTTCTAAGGTGAAGGATAAGCTGCTGCATCTGGCCCTTCCTGTGACCAAAAAGGGGCACAATGCCTAGTTGGTCTCTTTGGATTTTGGCAACAACATATTCTTCATTTGGGTGTGCTACTCTGGCCCATTTACTGATTGACCAGAAAAACTTTTAATTTTTAGTGGGGACCTGAACAAGAGGAGGCTCTGCAACAGGTCCAGTTGCTGTACAAGCTGCAATGTCACTTGGAGCATATGATCCAGCAGATCCAATGGTGCTGGAAGTGTCAGTAGCAAATAGAGATGCTGTCTGGGGCCTTTGGCAGGCCCCCATAGGAGAATTGCTATGCAGACTCAGGGTTTTTGAGAAACCTTACAATTTTCTGCAGATAACTATTCCCCTTTTGAGAAACAGCTTTTGGTCTGCTACTGGACCTTAATAGAGACTGAACACTTAACCATGGGCCACCAAGTTACCAGTAGATTTGAGTTGTCTATAACAAGCTGGGTCTTGTCTGACCCACAAAGCCATAAAGTTGGGCATTCACAGCAGCACTCCATCATAAAATGGAAACGGTATAGACAGGGCCAGAGCAGGTCCTGAAGGCACAAGTAAGTTACATGAGGAAGTGTCCCAAATTCCCATTGTCTGCACTCGTGCCACATTACCTTCTCTTTCCCAGACCAGAGCTATGGCCTCTTGGGGAGTTCCTTAGAGTGAACTGACTGAGGAAGAGAAAACTCAGGCCTGGTTTACAGATGGTTCTGCAAGATATGTAGGTAGCACCTGTAAGTGGATGGCTGCGGCACCACAACCCCTTTTCCAGGATGTCCCTGAAGAATAGCAGTGAGGGAAAATCCTGCCTGTGGGCAAGAATTTGAGTAGTGCACCTAGTTGTTCATTTTGCTTGGAAGGAGAAGTGGCCAGAGGTGTGTTTGAATACTGACTTACAAGCTGTTGCTAATGGTTTGGCTGGATGGTTAGGGATTTGGAAAGAACATAATTGGAAAATTGGCTACAAGGAGGTCTGAGGAAGAAGTATGTATATAGACCTTTCTCAGGGGGTTAAACAATTGAAGATATTTGCATCCCATGTGAATGCACACCACAGGGGGACATCAGCAGAGGGAGGTTTAGTAATCAAGCAGATAAGATGACCCTTTCTGTGGATACCAGTCAGCTGCTTCCCCCAGCAGCTCCTGTCATTGCCCAATGGTCTCATGAACAAAGTGATCATGGTCGTAGGGATGGAGGATATGCATGGGCTCAGCAGCATGGATTTGCACTCACCAAGGTTGACCTGGCTACAGTCACTGCTGACTTCCCAGTCTGCCAGCAACAGAGACGCACACTCAGCCTTTGATATGACACCATTCCCCGAGGTGATGAGGTGACTACATGGTGGCAGGTTGATTGCATCGGACCACTCCCTTCATGGAAGGGGTAGTGATTTGTTCTAACTGGAATAGACACATCCTCTGGATATGGGTTTGCTTTCCCTGCATTCAATGCTTCTGCCAAAGGTACCATACATGAACTTATTGAATGCCTTATCTGTCATCATGGTATTCCACACAGCAGTGCTTCTGATCAAGAAATACACTTCACAGCAAATGAAGTGTGGGAATAGGCACCTGCTCATGGAATTCTCTGGTCTTACCATGTTCCCCATCATCCAGAAGCATCTTGATTGAAAGAATCGTGGAATGGCCTTTTGAAAACTCAATTATGGTCCCAACTAGGTGGCAATGCTTTGCATGGTTGGGGTGATGCTCTCCAAGAAGCTATGTATGCTCTGAATCAGCGTCCACTGTATGGTATTGTTTCTCCCATAACCAGGATCCATGGGTCCGGGAACCAAGGGGTGGAAATGGGAGTGGCACCACTCACTATTACCCCTAGTGATACACTAGGAAAATGTTTGCTTCCTTTACCTGTGACCTTGAGCTCTTCTGGTCTGCAGGTTTTAGTTCCAGAAGGGGGAGTGCTTACACCAACAGAAACAGCAATGATTCCATTGAACTGGAATCTAAGGCTGCCACCTGGTCACTCTGGACTACTCACGCCCCTGGATCAACAAGCCAAGAAGGAAATTACTTTACTGGCTGGGTTTACTGACCCTGAGTATCAGGGGGAAATAGGACTGCAACCAGAAAATGGAGGTAAAGAAGAATTTTCCTGGAATATTTGAGATCCCCCTAGGCCATCTTTTAGCACTCCTATGCCCTGTGATTAAAATCAATGGAAAACTGCAGCCACCCAATCCAGTCAGGACTACCAATGGATCTGAAACTTCAGGAATAAAGGTTTGGGTCACCCCACCAGGCAAAGAGCCACGACCAGCAGAAGTGCTTACTGAGGGTAAAGGGAGCATGGAATGGGTAGTGAAAGAAGGTAGTGATCAATATGAATTACAACCACATGAGCAATTACAGAAATGAGAATTGTAATGCTGTTTTGTTCATGTTATAGTATTTAAATTGTAGGATATCAAGTTTAATAATGAATATTACCCAAGGACTTGCCCCCTATTCTTGGGAGACTTAATGCATTTCTGGTTGTACATGGACAGTTGAGTATTGTTAGGTGAGGGAAAAAATGTGTTTTATTGTTTTCTATTTAGAGATTGAGTATAGTTAAAAGTGATGTGTATAGCCGACAAGTTGTCAATGGGTGAACTGTCATGGTCAGGTTCATGTGTCAACTTGGCCAGGTGGTGGTTCCTATTTGTCTGGTTGGGCAAGTGCTGGCCTGTCTGTTACTACGAGGACATTTCATAGAATTAAATCATGGTCACGTCGGCAGCATGCACAGGTGATTGCCTTTTTAATCAGCCAAAGGGAGTGTCTTCTGCAATAAGTGATGTTTAGTGTAATCACTGGAAGGCTTTTAAGGAGGATTCAGAAGAGACAGTCTCTCTTCCTCCTTACTTTGGCCGGCAAGCCTCTCATGTGGAGTAGGTCCAGACCCTTCACTGGAGTCATCAGCTTCACAGCCTGCTGTGTGGATTTTGGACTCTACACTCTTGAAAAATTATATGAGACACTTTTATAAATTTTATTTCTATGGATATTTCCTGCTGATTTTGTTTCTCTAGAGAATCCTATCTAATACAGTGTATTACATTAACTGATTTCCTTATGTTGAACCATCTTTGCATACCTGGAGTGAATGCTACTTGGTCATGGTGTATAATTCTTTTAATGTGCTGCGGGATTTGATTTGCAAGAATTTATTGAGAATTTTTCCATCTATACTCATTAGAGAGTTTGGTCTGTGATTTCTTTTCTTCTAGCATCTTTGGCTTTGGTACAAGGGTGATGTTGGCTTCATAGAATGAGTTAGGTAGCCTTCACTCCTCTTCAATCTTTTTGAATATTTTGAGTGGGATTAGTACTAATTCTTTATTGAATGTTTGGTAGAATTCACCTGTGAAGCCATCTGGTCTTGAACTTTTCTTTTTGGGGAGCTTCTTAATGACTAATTCAATTTCTTTACTTGTGATTTGTTTCTTGAGGTCATCTGTTTCCTGTTGAGCTAAGGTTGGCTGTTCATGCCATTTTAGGAAGTTGTCCATTTCATGTTTGTTGTCTACTTTATTAGCATAAAGCTGTTCATAGTATCACCTGATTACCTTCTTTATTTCTGTGCGGTCAGTGGCTATGTCTCCTCTTCCATTTTTTATTTTATTGGTTTGCATTCTATCTCTTCTTCTCTTTATCAACCTTGCTAAGGATCTATCAATCCCACTGCTTTTCTCATAGAACCAACTTGGTTTTGTTGATTTTTTTATTGTTTTCATGTTCTCAATTTCATTTATTTCTGCTCTAATCTTTGTTATGTCTTTCTTTTTGCTTGCTTTGGGGTTTGTTGGCTGTTCTTTCTCTAGTTCTTCCAAGTGGACAGTTAATTCCTCAATTTTTGCTTTTTCCTTTTTTGATATAGGCATTTAGGGCAATAAATTTCCCTCTTAGCACTGCCTTTGCTGCATCCCATAAATTTTGATATGTTGTATTTTCATTTTCATTTAATGTGTTCCTTGACCCCCTGGTTGTTTAAGAGAGTGTTGTTGTGCCTCCATATATTTGTGAATTTTCTGGCCCTCTGCCTATTATTGATTTCCAACTTCATTACTTTATATCTCAGGAAGTGTTTTATTGATTTCAATCTTTCTAAATTTACTGAGAATTACTTTGTGACCCACCATATGGTCTATCCTTGAGAATGATCCATGTGCACTTGAGAAAAAGGTGTATCCTGCTGTGGTGGTGTGTAATGTTCTATGAATGTCTATTAAGTCTTGCTTGTTTATTGTATTATTCAAATTCTCTCTTTCTTTATTGATCATCTGTCTAGATGTTCTGTCCATTGATGAGAGCAGGGCATTGAAGTCTCTTATTATTATGGTAGATGTGTCTATTTCTCTTTTCAGTGTTTGCCTCATGTATTTTGGAGCACTCTGGCTCAGTGCATAAATATTTAAGATTGTTATGTCTTCTTGTTGAATTGTTCCTTTTATTAATACATAGTGTCCTTTTTTGTTGCTTTTAATTGTTGTACTTTTGAAGTCTAAGTTGTTGGATTAGCATAGCTACTCCTGCTCTTTTCTGATTGTTGTTTGCATGAAATATCATTTCCCAACCTTTTTCTTTCAACCTATGTTTATCCTTGGGTCTAAAATGCTTCTTTTGTAGGCAGCATATGGATGGGTCCTGTTTTTTATCCATTCTGCCAGTCCACGTCTTTTGATTTGGGAATTTAATCCATTAATATTTAGTGTTATTATTGTTAGGGCAGTACTTTCTTCTCTCATTTTGCCTTTTGGATTGTATATGTCATATCTAATTTTTCTTCTTTTTACCTTTACTGAGAGTCTTCATTTATACACTATTCTCCACACCTCTCTGTCCTGTCTTTTGCTATCTTTCTCTAGTGCTCCCTTTAGTATTTCTTCCAGAGCCTGTCTCTTGGCCACAGACTCTCTCAGTGACATTTTGTCTGAAAATGCTTTAATTTCCCCCTTATTTTTGAAGGACGATGTTGTTGGATATGAAATTCTTGGTAGGCGATTTTTCTCTTTTAGTATCTTATATATATCATACCACTGTCTTCTCACCTCCATGGTTTCTGCTGAGAAATATACATGGTCTTGTTGGGCTTCCCTTGTACGTGATGGATTGATTTTCTCTTGCTGCTTTTAAAATTCTCTATTTCTCTTTGACATCTGATATTCTGATTAGTAAGTGTCTTGGAGCATGTCTATTCAGATCTATTCTGTTCAGATACACTGTACTTCTTGGATCTGTAATTTTAAGTCTTTCATAAGAGTTGATAAATTTTAAGTGACAATTTCCTCCATTAGTTTTTCTCATTTTCCCTTCTCTTCTCCTTCTGGGACACCCATAGCATGTGTATTCATGTGCTTCATGTTGTCATTCAATTCCCTGAGTCCCTGCTACTATTTTTCCATTCTTTTCTGTATACTTTCTTTTGCTTGTTGGATTTCAGATGTCCCATCCTCCAGTTCACTAAGCCTATCTTCTGCCTCTTGAAATCTAACATTGTAGGTTTCCATTGTTTTTTCATCTTTTCTATTGTGCCTTTCATTTCCATAATTTCTGTGATTTGTTTTTTCAGACTTTCAATTTCTTCTTTTTGTTCGTCCTTTTTCTTCTTTATATCCTTCCTCAATTCATTTATTTGATTTTTGATGAGATTTTCCATGTCTGTTCAAACATCCTGAATTAATTGTTTCAACTCCTGTATTGCATTTGAATTTTTGGTTTGTTCCTTTGACTGGGCCATATCTTCAATTTTCCTGGTATGATTCATTATTTTTTGTTAAACATTTAATTTCCTTAGTTTATTCTATAGATTGTTTTCACTTTTTTACCCAAGATTTTCTTTCTGGATGACTATGTTGTCTATCTGAACTTTGACATTCAGTTCAGCTTATTCTAGACTTCTAGCTTAGGTTTCATTTAATATACCACAATTTTTCAGTTCTTGTTTTCTTTTTGCTTGCCCAAACTGTATAGTGCCTTTTTTCCCTTAAGAGGGTCTACTTAGGTATTATAGACCCCAGTCAGATTTTCCCAGACCAGACTGGTCTCCTCTCAGGAAAAAAGTGCCACCTGCATCAGTTTTCCCTAAGGGTGAGACCCAGCAGGTTGAAAGACTTTCCCAAGAAGCCTCTAGACTATTTGTGTTTCTTATGTATATGATGCCTGTCTGCCTGTGGATCCTACCAGCATAAAGTAATGTGGTACCTTTAACTACAGCAGGCTTTCCCTGCTGGAGGCATGATTGAGACAAAAGAGAGGTTGTAGGCTGGCATTAATTGCTTCAGTGCTTCAGAGCTTGGGTTCTGAATTCCTTGAGGGAAGGATTCCACTGAGCTTTGCCCTGCCCTTCTCTTGGGAAAGCACAGCCTCCAGGGAATTACTTCCTTTCACATGACCAGCCTCTTTTTCTCTCAGACAAGCTTAATTCTGCCCTTACTTGGGGCAGTTGGAGCCTGAGAAGTCTTGCAGTTATGTATGTCAAGCCATAGAAACACAGCCACCAAAAAGAAAAAAAATATTTTCAGAACAGGACCCCTGTTCCTCAGGTTAGCCAATCAAGAACTTAAGTTGGTATGTTGCTCTATATATCTCCAAGTCTTTGTGCCCCCTCCTTTCCTTCAGGGCCCAGATCACTTCAAGTATTTTGTGCTGTCCAATCCAAAAAATCCTCTGTTTTTTTTTCATATTCCATCAACCCTGCCCCCTGTGTGCCAGGGCAAAAACCTGCAAGCTCAACTTTTACAAGAGGTTCAGCTGAGCTGGAGGTCTATTTTTAGTAGTCAGAATTTGTTAATTAATTCCACAATTGAAGCTTGGTTAAGTTCAGCCCTTTGTTGCTAGTAAAGTCTTTTTCCTCTCCCCTCTGAGAACCAGCCTGGGGGGAGGGGCACTGGCATCCATGGCTTGGGGGACTCACAGTTATGAATGAGATAGCAACTGGTCAAATTTGTTCAGACTGGTGTGCATAGTGTCTGGCCATGGTTTTGACCCCAGCACTTGTTCTGTGCTGCTCCTAGCTATTTACTTGCTGCTCTGGAGGATGAACTAAATTCCAAACCTCACTAAGCCACCATCTTGGACCCTCCAAGGCAACTGTATTTTTATTGGATTTATCTCTCATGCTCTGACCCACAAATGCCTTACCAATAAGTCTAGAGTAGTTGCCACTTCTTGCTGTCTAGGCCCAATCAACATGATATCATCAATAAAATGGAACAGTGATGTCTTGTGGGAGAGGGAAATGATCAAGGCCCCTGTGGGCAAGACTGTGACATAGGGGTTGAGAGTTGATATACTCCTGAGATAGGACAGTGAAAGTATATTGCTGACCTTGCCAACCGAAAACAAACTGTTTCTGGTGATGCTTACTAACAGCTATTGAGAAAAAGGTGTTTTTCGTATCAATAGTTGCATACCAGGTACCAGGGGATGTATCAATTTGCTCAAACAATGATACCACATTTTGAATGGTGCGTGCAATTGGAGTTACCACCTGGGTGAGCCTATAATAACCCACTGCCATCCTCCAAAATGCACCCGTTTTCTGCATAGGCCAAATAGGAGAGTTAAATGGGAATGTGGAGAGAATCACAACTCCTGCATCCTTCAAGTCCTTAAAAGTGGCAGTAATCTATATGTATTAGTTAGGGTTCTCTAGAGAAACACAATCAACAGGGAACACTGGCAAATGTAAAATTTTTAAAAGTGTCACACTTGACCATGAGTCCAAAATCCACAGGGCAGGCTGTGAAGCTGACAATTCTGATGGAGGGTTTGGATGAATTCCACAGATGAGGCTCACCAGCTGAAGCAAAAAGAAAACTGCCTCTTCTTAATCCTCCTTAAAAGGCATCTAGTGATTAGATAAAGCACTACTCATTGCAGAAGACAGTGTGCCTTGGCTAATTACAAATGGAGTCAGCAGTGGATGCAGCTGACATGATCATAAATTAATTCTATGAAATGTCCTAATTGCAACAGAGAGACCAGCACTTCCCCAACCAGACAAACAGGTAACACAACTTGGCCAAGTGGACTCATGAACCTGACCGTGATAATCCACCACTTGTCAACTTGGTACCTATATATACCATGTTAAACCATACCTAATTTCTAAATAAAAAACAATAAAACACAATTTTTTTCTTTCAACTAACAATACTCAACGGTCCTGCATATAACTGGAAATGCATTAAATCCCTCCAGAATAGGGTGCAAATCCGTGGGTAATATTCATTCTCAAACTTGATATCTTACAACTTAAATACTATCACATGAACAAAACAGCATTACAGTCCTCATTTCTGTAACTGATCACGTGGTTGACATTCACAATTATCACTACCTTCTTCCACAACCCATCCTCTGTTCCTTTTACTCTCAGCAAGTACTCGAGCTGACCATGGTTCTTTGCCTGGTGGGGTGACCCAAACCTTCATTCCTGAAGTTTCAGAGCCATTGGTAGTCCTGCTTGGATTGGGTTGTTGCAGTTTTCCATTGATTTTAATCACAGGGCATGGAAGTACTAAAAGAAGCCCTAGGGGATCTCCTATATTCCAAGAAAACTCTTCTTCACACCCATTATGTAGTTGCGTTCCTACTTCCCCCTGATAGTCAGGGTCAATCACCCAAGGGAATAACATAATCCCCTTCTTGGCTTGTTGATCCAGTGGCATAAGTAGCCCAAAGTGACCAGGTAGCAGTCTTAGATTCCAGTTCAATGGAACCATTGTTGTTTCTTCTGGTGGAAGCACTCTCTGTTTTGGAACTGAAATCCATAGACCAGCAGAGATCAGGGTCACAGGAACAGGAAGCAAAAATTTTCCTAGTGGATCACTAGGGGTAATAGTCAGTGGTGCCACTCCCATTTCCACCCTTTGGTTCCTGGATCCATGGATCCTGGCTATAGGAGAAACAGCACCAAACAGTGGATGCTGATTTAGAGCATATACAGCTTCCTGGAGGACATCACCCCGGCCTTTCAGGGAATTGCCACCTAGTTGGGATCATAATTGAGTTTTCAAAAGGCAATTCCACCATTCTATCAATCTAGTTGCTTCCAGATGATGGGGAACATGGTAAGACCAGAAAATCCCATGAGCAAGTGCCCATTCCCACACTTCATTTGCTGTGAAATGTGTTTCTTGACCAGAAGCAATGCTATGTGGAAAACAATAACAATGGATAAGGCATTCTGTAAGCCCATGTATGGTAGTTTTAGCAGAAGCATTGTCTTCAGGGAAAGCAAACTCATATACAGAGTATGTGTCTATTTCACTTAGAATAAATCACTGCCCCTTCCATGAAGGAAGTGGTCCAATGTAATCAACCAGCCGCCATGTAGCTGGTTTGTCACCTAGGGGAATGGGGTCATATCGGGGGCTGAATGTAGGTCTCTGCTGCTGGCAGATTGGGCACTCAGCAATGGCTGTAGCCAAGTCAGTCTTGGTGAGTGGAAGCCCATGCATAACCTCCATCCCTACCACCATGACCACTTTGTTCACGAGCCCATTGGGCAATGACAGGAGTTGCTAGGGAAAGAGGCTGACTGGTATCCAGAGAACGGGTCATCTTATCCACTTCATTATTAAAACCTTCCTCTGCTGAAGTCACCATCTGGTGTGCATTCATGTGGGATACAAATATCTTCATGTTTTTAGCCCACTCAGAAAGGTTTATCCACAAACCTCTTCCCCAGACCTATTTGTCACCAATTTTCCAATTATGATCTTTCCAAGTCCATGACCATCCAGCCAAACCAGCAGCAAAAGCCCATGAGTCAGTATACAAACACACCTCTGGCCAGTTTTCCTTCCAAGCAAAATGAACAACTAGGTGCACAGCTCGGGAAGTTCTGCCCACTGGGAGGATTTCCCTCACCACTATCTTTCAAACACCCCAGTAAAGGGTTGTAAGGCTGCAGCTGTCCACTTTCAGGTGGAACCTGCATATCATGCTGAACCATCTGTAAACCATGCCCGAGTTTTCTCTTTCTCAGTCAATTCACTGTAGGGAACTCCCCAGGAGGCCATAGCTCTGGTCTGAGAAAGAGAAGGTAATGTGGCATGAGTGGAGACCATGGGCATTTGGGCCGTTTCTTCATGTAACTTACTTGTGCCTTCAGGACCTGCTCTGGCCTGATCTTGTATATACCATTTCCATTTTGCAGTAGAGTGCTGCTGCCCAAACCCAACTTTATGGCTTTATGGGTCAGACAACACCCAGCTCATGATAGGCAACTCAGGTCTCATGGTAAATTGGTGGCCCAAGGTTAAGCGTTCAGTCTCTATTAAGGCCTAGTAGCCCAAAAGCTGTTTATCAAAAGGAGAATAGTTATCTGCAGCAGATGGTAAGGCTTTGCTCCAAAATCCTAAGGGTCTGCATTGTGATTCTCCTATAGGGGCCTGCCAAAGGCTCCAGACAGCATTTCTATTTGCCACTGACACTTCTAGCACCATTGGGTGTGCTGGATCACAAGGCCCAAATGGCAGAGCAGCTTGTACAGCAGCCTAGACCTGTCACAGAGCCTCCTGTTGTTCAGGTCCCCACTCAAAATTAGCAGCTTTTCTGGTCACT
>PVIY010059643.1:0-11947 GCA_004026745.1 Myrmecophaga tridactyla | reverse complement strand
TTTAAAAAAAAAGAATAAAAAATTCACTCACAAGTATTAGTGATAAACAAAATCTTTTTTTTTTTAATCTGACAATACATTTAAGAAATGTGAAATGAGGGGTATGAGAAGCAGGATACTTGAGCTAAAAGAATATATACATCTGGGAAAGAAGGACTATGATAGAAGAAAAGCAATGGAGAATTACTCTTTGTCACACCTTGACTCCAGAAAAATCCATTCATTTTCCATGCAGCTATTTTGAACACAATTCTAAGTTGTCTTTTTTTTTTTCAATGCTATTGCAGATGGGATGAAACAAAGCAATCATAATAAGCCAGTCAGTAAGCCTGAATCTTCTTCTAAGAAAAGTCTTTGCTGCATTTTGGGAATGAAGGAAACTTTTATTTGTTGAAACTTTTATTTGTTATGTGGGCATTCAACATACCCTAAGACCTATGAATGCATAATTTCATGCAATCATCACTGCAACTGTGTAAGAAAAACACAGTATTTTAAAGATATATCTGAAGATCAGAGACGTGAAATAATTTACCCAGATATACCCAGCTGCTAGTTGGCAAAGCTGGTAATCAAATACTTCTCTCAAGTTTTTATTCATATCACTATGTGCTGGGATAAAGCTGACCTGGATTAAAACCTGCCCCGCTAGAACATCAACCAGTTCCATCTCCATATCCCATATTATCAACAGTTCTTTCTAACATGAAAAAGTTAGAATGGGCATAGCTAAATACCCGCTAAAGAGTGGGAGAGAGATCAAAGAGAAGGAAGAGTTATAAAGAGAGTACAGGATTTAGCAAATGAGTATGAATTCTGAATCATCATATTGATATTTCTTTTAGTCTCCAGTGTCTTGGAGCACCTAGAAGGGAAACGTAAAATTGTGGGATTGTACACATACCAAACTCTGAAATCTGTTCTATAACTATTTGTTATAATGTACTTTGAAATGTATTGCTTTTTTGTATATATGTTATATTTCACAATAAAAAAGTGGTTGTTTTTTTAAACTGCCCTGCTACTTATCAGCTTGATGGTCTGGGCGTAATAAACTTCTCTGGACTTCAGACTTCTCTCTTGCGATATAGGGGACAGTACCAATTGTCATAGGGTTGTTTTGTGAGGATTAGCTGATTCATTCAAACCACATATATTTACTATGTGCTTAACATGATCTAGGTGTTGGATAGATAGCAACAAACAAGACAAATAAAGTTACCAATATCATGGTGTTCACATTATAATAGGAGGGAGAGTGTGTGGTTAGAGATAAATAAAAAAATAAGGAAGGTATCTGACAGTGCAAAGTATTATAGTTAAGTGAAAAGGAGGCAATGGGATTGAAAATGGGTGGGTAGCTGTTTTGGATAGGGTCACCTCTGAGAAGATGGAAATTAAATTAAGATCTAAATGAATAAAGGGGGAATAGTTTAGGAAAAGTGAAAAAAATGGGCACAAAAATACCTAGATGAGAATTTGCTTGGAATGTTCTAGAAACACATTCTAACATGTTTGGAGTATGGGTGGCAAGAGTAAAGGTAGGATGGAGTCAAATCTTGGTGATTTTAAAAGTCAGAATACAAAGTTAAGACTAATTTGTTTTTTAAAGGCTACTTTACGTATTGTTTGAAGAAATACTATAGAGGGGCAAAAGTGGAAATGTGACCAGTCAGGATTTTAGTGCAGTAATCTAGATGAAAGACTAATAAATCACAATGTTTCTTTTGACTAAAGTGATAATAGAGGAAATAGAAGTGTACAAATCCAGGTTTCAATAGCCTAAATTTTGGCTGTGGCATTATGATGGATGATTGTTTTATTTTTTAATTATTTAAAAAAATATTTTTATTGAGAAATCTTCACACACAGTCCATCATAGTATACAATCAATGGCTAACGACATCATCACATAGTTGTGTATGCATCACCATCATCAATTTTAGAACATTTGTATCACTCCAGATAAAGAAATAGAAAGAAAAAGTCATATATCTCATACTCTTTACCCTTCCCTCTCACTGACCACTAGTATTTCAATTCACTCAATTTCTTACCCTTTATCCCCCCTATTATTTATTTATTTTTTTCCTAATTTTTTCACTTATCTATCCATATCCTGGAAAAAAGGTGCATCAGATCCAAGGTTTTCACAAACACAAGGTCACACTGTAAAAGCTATATAGTTATACAATCGTCTTCAAGAATCAAGGCTACTAGAACACAGTTCAACAATTTCAGGTACTTTCTGCTAGCCATGCCAATACATTATAAAATAAAAAGGGATATCTATATAATGCATAATAACCTCCAGGATAACCTCAACTCAGTTTGAAACCTCTCAGCCACTGAAACTTTATTTTGACTCATTTCTCTCACCCCACTTTGGTCAAGGAGTCTTTCTCAGTCCCATGATGCCATGTCCCAGCTTATCTCCAGGGGTCATGTCCCATGTTGCCAGGGAGATTTTACACCCCTGGGAGTCATGTTTCACATAGGGGGCAGGGCAGTGAGTTCATCTGCTGAGTTGGCTTAGAGAGAGAGGCTACCTCTAAACAACAAAAGACATCTCTGGGAGTGACTCTTAGGCATATTTTTAAGTGGGCTTAGCTTCTCCTTTGCAGGAGAAAGTCTCATAGGGGTGAACCCTAAGATCAAGGGCTCAGGCTGTTGAATTGTTTGTCACCACTGCTTGTGAGAATATCAGGAATTCCTCAGATGGGAAGTTGGATATTTCCTCCTTTCTCCCCATCCCCCAAGGGGACTTGGCAAATACTTTGTATTCTCTGACCAAATTACTCTGGGATATATCAGGGCATCACACTAAACTGTACAAACCAACAAGATCTCATGCCTTATTCAAGATTCCATGTAATTATGGTGTTCAAATAAACTGACCAACCAGTTAAATTAGATAATGTGCTACCAAAAATATAAATTTTGCACCAAATAAACATCTCTCCCTTTGGTTTCATATAGAAGTTGAAGTTTTAAAATATGGACCATATCATCCTTTACCCTGTATTCTGATTTATGTTAGTCCTATCCAGATCAGCTTCATTCATATCTTTAGTCAAAGTCTGATCCCTTTTTCAACTTTTTTTAACAGTAGCTGTATGAGGTAATGCTGACTTTGATAGTTTCAGTGCTCTAACTCAGAGTTTCAGGTGTCACATAAATACCTGAAGTTTCAGGGAATGACCAGGTTATAAACAAATAGCTTTGTAGCTCAGAACTTAGAAACAACAGTTATAATTCCTGAAAATATGTGACTGCTGTAAGTAAGAGCTTACAATATAGAACCCTTTACAATAGGCCCCAACCTGGAACCCATGCTCTTGACTTCAATTCTCGGAGTTTGTATATTATAGTTAGTCCATATGAGTGAGGCATGATAATATTTGTTTTTTGTTTGTTTGTTTCTGTCATTTCATTCAATATACTGTCCTTAGGACTCATTCACCTAGATGAATGCCTCACAACTTCCTTCCTGCAGTTGCTCAGTAGTCCATTGTATGTATACAACACAGTACCCTTGGACTATTTCCCAAGGTGAATGGTGAGCACTGTCACCATAAACACCAGTGTGCAAATTTCCATTCTTGTCCCCAATCAGTTCCTCCAGGTATATGCCTAGAAACAGGGTTGCAGGGTCAGATGGCATCCCCACCCCTAGCCTCCTGGGAAACTACCACACTGCCATCCGGAGGGGCTGCACCTCTCAGCTTCCCTACCAACAGTGAATAGGTACATCTCTTTCTCCACTTTTTCTCTAGCTTTTATTTCTCTCTGTTCATTTTTAAACGGCTTTAGTCACACATCAAACAATCCAATCTAAGTAAATAGCCATGCCTTTGCTACCACAATCTATATGAAGATACTTCCTTTTCTTCTGCAAAGAATCCATACCCCTTTCCCATATCCCCTGCTTGTTGACATTTAGTTTTGGCGTAATGCCTTTGCTACATTCAGTGAAAGCATATTACAATGGTACTGTTGACTATAGACCCTAGCTTGCATTGACTGTATTTCTTCCTGTTTACCATCTATGCCAGTTTGAATTTGTGGTGGACCCCAGAAAAGCCATATCCTTTAATCCTCATTCACTATTGCTGGCTGGGAGCTTTTTGATTGTTCCCATAGAGATGTGACTCATCCAATTGTGGGTGTTTACTTTTGATTAGAGGGAGATGTGACTCCACCCATTGGAGATGAAGAAATGCATCTCCAGGGCAGCTTCATGACATGAAGCCTGGAGAGAAAGCTAGCAGAAGTCACCATGTTTGCCACATGACTTTCCAGTTGCGAGAGAAACTCTGAATTTCATCGGCCTTTCTCGAGTGACTGTAATCTCTTGTTTGTGCCTTAATTTGGACATTTTTATAGACTTGCTTTAATTGGGATATTCTCATGGCCTTAGAACTGATATATTGCATTCTGGCAGCTACAGCAAACTAAAATGATGGGTAATCTCTTTCAGATCCAAATTAACGCCATCAACAAGAAACTCGTTTCACTGAAAAAAGGCCGATTGCATCAGGTTTCCTGTCACAAGGGAAGGCACATGGCGATGTCTGTTGGCCCTTCTCTCCTGGTTTCAAAACGTGTTTGCTCTTGTGGGTTCCTCTGGCTTCTGCTGGGGAATTTTCTTTCTGCTTCATTCACTTGGTTTCATCTCTTTGCTCTCAGTGTTGGTCTGAGATCCCTCTATATTTTCAGCCTTTTATTCTCTTCATAGAGGACTCCAGCAAAAGGATTAAGACCCAACTTGAATTGGGTGTGTCACATCTCAATGGAAACAAACTAATCAAGAGGTTCCACCACAATAGGTCTATATCCACAAGATTGGATTAGAACATGGTTTTTCTGGGGTATATAAGTTTCAAACTAGCATACCCACAGTGAAAAGGAAGCCCAAAACAGAGCTGAGAGAGCTTCAGTTCTGAGTCTTGGTAAATCTGAGCAAAGGAGATTTACAGAGTAGCTTGTAAGGGAAAGAAAAACCAAGAATGTGATATTATGAAAGACATAAAAAAAAGTATTTCAGAAGTTAGGAATGGTCAACCAAGTCATATGCCACAGAGGTCAAGTAAGAAAAGATTAAGAAGTATCTTGCATATGACAAGTTGGAGGTCACTAGCGACTTTGACGAGAGCAGTCTCAGTGGCATGGGGCTGAAAGAACAGATCATATGTAAGCAGAGGACTACAGCCAAGTCTATGCTCAAAGTTTTAAAGAGGAGTGCAGAGAAACAGTAACTGAACTAGAACATGTTTCTATGATACACTGGAAGGCAAAATTGAGGCTATAACAGAGGGGATTACTGAAATTCTTGAAAAGGGAAGGATAAAACCCAGGGCACAAATGGAAGAATGACCTATGACAGAGGAAGGGACAGGAAGAGACTGAATTTGGACATAGATGCAGAAAAGTAGTTTTGGTGGTAGAAAATTGAGGGAGGTCCTGTCTGATTTCTATTTTCCAATACTATATGAAGGCCTCCAGGTAAGAAATAGTGTGATATTTGGGGTGGATGAAAATGGTTTTATATAGGTTGGCAAGGTGAGAAAGAGCCATTCCAAAGAGTAGGAAAGCAAGTATAATTAGGAAATGCAGTAGATCTCCTAGGCGGTACTCTGCTTATTTGAGATTTGTAGCTGAGAGACTTGTGAACCTGGTTATGTTTTTATTCAGTAATGTAACCCTGTGTTCAGCTGCTCATGAATAGGTGACGTGTTGGATTTAGTCAGGATTGAGCCCTTTGCCAGGGTGAAGTAAAGCAGGCTTAAAAGTGTTTGTGATAGAATGATTTTAAGGATGGACCATGGAATAAGGAAAGTGAAGAAAAGGTGGAAAGGGCTAACTGATTTTAATAAAGTAGTAAGCTCAATGGATTACAAGTTTTGATGAGGTGAAAGGTTCCTAGAGTAGCAGTACTAAAGCAGGTGAGTTGCTTGGGCACTGGTCAAAGTTGATGCTTGGAGAGGTTTCAGAGGTGGTATGGATTTTGTTTATGTAAACATAAAGGGGATTATCATGGGAGTAGGTGGCTAGGATAAGGTGGAGGAAAATCTTATGAATACTTATACATTCATTACCTTACTTCAAGATAAGGAAGTGGAGAAATGGAAAAGTAACAAGTAAGGCATACGAAATACTGAGAATTCAGCTGGCACTTAATAAATGGTAATACTAAGAACAGTGCAAAAAAATTGAAATAGAAAGTATAGGTAACATGCTTCTCGTCTGTAAAGGATGAAGGTGAAAAACCTGGGTGCTGGAGACAACACATGTAAACACATTATATTTGATGCTATAGAAATGCATTGTGAAGGCAGAACAGTCCAGTTCTTTATCATATCTCCTATTCACCGTAACTTTGTTAGGACTCATATTCAAATACTTCTTGAAAGAAATTAGGTATTGTGCTAAATGCTTTTATAAGAGTAAATAAACTTGTAAGGAGGAGAACAATCCTAATTAAGTAGAACAGAAAACGCTAACAATTCCCAGGCAAGATCTACCATTGATAAACATTTATACACCAGCTGTTCCTTCTGCCTAGGTTCTTTCCACAGTTCACATGTCCTCAGTTTTGTTCAGGTACCTGGGTAAATGGCACCTTATCAGAGAACTTCTTTGACCTTCATGTGCAAAATAATACCCCACCCCACCCAAATACTTCACTGTCCCACATCTCTGCTTATTTCTTCATGGTACTTATCACCACCTGATATATTTTTATTTGTTCATTGTCTTTCACTTCCACTCCCACCATATTATAATAATCCATGAGTAGAGACTGCTTTGTTCATTGTTTTACCCCTATTTCCTAGGACAGGGCTGAGCACGTTAGGAGCTCAATACATATTAGTTATGTTTTAAAAATAATCTATTTTAATAACTCTATAGTCTTAATTTTTAACATTATAAGAGAAGTTTTGAACTAAAGTTAAGGTGAAGAAAATAAACTAAAGTTTCTAGTCTTTTTTCCTTTTTTATATCCCCTATCATGATAGCGTTAACACAAAACCTCTTCTAGGGCTCAGAGCCTATGTGTTCCTTAAACCCAATCTGCTAAGCTTATAGTTGTGTAAAATACAATATGTCCATGACAGACCTTTCTGATGATCACCACCCTCAAACTACCAAGGTAGAAGAAAATACTAATACAACTTTTTCTCAGCTGCCACATTGTTAATATACTTTTTGGGAGAGGAGAGGTTAAAATTTCTTTATTTACATGGGCTTTATTGTTACTTATGCTCAGGTTTTTAAACAACTAAAGAGAAAACATGTTGAATCAGTGTAAAGCCAAATATTAAGATGGTGGTCCCTCTACTCTTGAACCTAGACATTGGCTAAAATGGATTTTGGGTATTTTTAAAATAAGCAAGGAACAAGAAGTATATTTAGTAAGGTTAAATGTCTGTCAGAAAATCTAAGATCTCAAATGCAAAATTTTATTTCAAAAGTAATCAATTATACGGTCACACATTAATTGGTAAGAGTTACAATGATAGAAACCCTTATAGTTCTTTTAAAAAACTGGAATTATTATTCGGTGTACACATTTCTCATGATTATTACCTTTTCTAAAGGCCTAGTAATCCAAATTAAAAATTAAATACATTAACTCACCAACAGTGATATGGCTTCAAGAAAGAGAACAAATACTAATCACAAAGAATTTCAACTAAATGCTATCTAGCAGTCCAGAGAAGAAATGTTACTGGGAGAAATTCTAATTATAGATAATCTAGGTCTACATGTTTTTAAAGACTAATAAATACCTAGCTTTATCACATTTGTGGAAAAATTTATACATAACTATTTTGTTCAATATATAATATGAAACTTGACTAAATCCTCTACTTAAAAAAAAATGCATGTCTACCTAAAGATGGTTATGACTAATATCTTATTAATAAAAAGCAAAAATGTTAAATGAAATGTTTCCTCTATTTTGGCCTTTACTTACAAATAAAAAAGTCACTAACAATTCATTATATTAGTTCCATAAAAAATTATAAACATTATCAGAAAAAAATTTTTTTCAATGAAAAAATCACTTGATTCAATGAATATTTGATCATTTTATTTACAAAAATAAGGAAGACTTACGTCCTTCTCTGATGAAATTTTTCTTTTCAAATAAGTTTATGTAGAGGGTCTTGAGATGTACCAATTATAAAAAAATGTTGAAATGAAGACATTTTTAAAATTACAAAATACAAACCAGTACTTTATACAAGAAATCTCTATAAAGTTCGTCAATCAGTGTAAAAAATATTTTGTTTCAGCTGAACGTAAGGCATGTTCAGTTTATGTTATTTTGTAGGATTATTTCTGCTTTGTTGGAGACTTTTCTCTTCGTTTGTCCTGATTTTTCTTTGATTCTTTAGACTGTTCAGAGTATCTGCTAGATTTTTCCCATCGTCTCTCAGCACCATTCTGATACCTATCTTCATCACTTCTAGAGCCTGAATGTTTTCTACTTTTTTCCCTTGACTCTGATCTATCTTTTCTTCTAAAATTTTCACTGTCCTTACTTCGGTGTCTGTGCTTCTTATTTTCAGAAAAAGAATTTCTTCTCTCTCTTCTCTTCTTTTTGGCATCACCATGCTTATTTTCAAAATCTATGTGCATTTCTTCATCTCTGTCATTCATAACTCTACTGTAACTATTTCGCTCAGATGGCACCCTTCTGTCTGAAGTATATTTTGTTGTGGGATCTCTCCAATTTGGATCCCTTGAATTTTGATCTCTGTGTTTTTCCGACCTTCTTTCTCTGTCAGTCCTTGTTTCCTGGTGCCTTTGTTCTGGTCTTCTTTCTTCTTGTTTCTTATCATTTGTTGAATGTTTTCTGAGCAATTGATCTACTTCTTTATTTCTGGCTTTCTTTTGTGCCTTTTTTCTTATATTTTTAGCTGCACGTATAAAATGAAACATAGTTAGCTTTTATTTTAATCTTGATTTCATAATTTAACAAATCATATTTACTGACATATGTAAGTTTACACAGTCAAACATAATGAATACAAAGCCAAACTGATTGGAAATCTGTGATAAAACACTACAAAATGTGTAATTCTTAGAGTAAACAATATTTCACCATTAGTTATCAAAATATTGGTTTGTTCATTAGACCCAAGATAGTAAACAGGAACTTTAAATGTATGACTAGAATCATACATTTCCACTTAGAAAAATGAAAATTCCAGCCCATGTACATTTGTGTCAAATGAAATATCATGTCAGATCTGGTACATAATGAAAATACAGTGATCATACAAATCTGTAACATCACTTCATAATGGTGTAAGAGTTGGGACAATTGGGGTTCGTGTAACAACATGCATGTATATTAAAAAAAAAAAACTCTTCCTATGAAAGTAATAGTTCTGCTCTCAAGTATTATCAGACAGGCACTAATTGCACTAGTGAAAGAAGCTATGTCAAGACATACAATTTATAAGCTCTATGAGAATCACTAAGGCTTGCTTTCTGAGAAAACTTTTCTTAAAATTTCAGCACTTTATCTGTGTTATATAATTTGGGTATATAAATTGATGGCACAAAGACAACCAAAATTCCTGTCAAAATCATATGGAAAGAAGAAAGTATGGTGGAAAATTGTCTATCCTTGCTCTAGTTCCACCCAAATCTCACCATACCAACTTCTATTTCTTCTGCCAAATGCTTATCCTCGGCACACTGTACAGTCAGTTGGTTTGCATTAAGGACTTACTTTTCTGGTTCTTATAAAGCAGCTCAAGTAAGCCACCCAAGCAGAAACCATCTGGCTCTGGGCTGAAGCAGTGTCTCTCTGACCCTAATCTACACTATGATAAATGCTTTGGTGACATTAAAACCTCAGCCATCTAACAATATACAATTTCCCCTTATTTTGTTAAGTGTGCTTTACAGTTTTCTAATTTGGGGGCAGTATATTCAATATACTATTAATAAAATAAAAAGTCATACTGAAATTACATGACAAAGCAAATTAGTTTTGAATCAGCATGCTTCCTTACTGCAGCAATTCATGCTGTGTTATCATCTGTTCTCAAAGCAGATACCATGAAATAAATTTTTTAGAATTAAAAGAGGTGAATGTTAAATGAACAGTGTTGGTATGACTTAATTCAAAAATAAGACTTCCTGTGGGTAAATGGAATCTTACTCTGATAATATAAAACACTAGAGCCCCACAATTTGGAATCCCACACAGTATTTAAAACACCTTGAAAGGTACCAAGCTAGGGAACAAGTGTGCACATCAGCCTTCTAAGGCTGCAGGGAAAAGTGCTGCTTCTCTGAAAAATGGCATTAGTCCCTTCCCCCACCCCCACCCCCTCAAAAACGGTATACATTTTTGGACAAGTGTACAATCCTAAGATAGAAGGATGCCCTATGGCAGAAGAAAGCAGGACTGAGCTTAGGGAAAGCAACACAGACCTTTTCAGAAAATCCCAACAAAGTAAATGACGGTACTGGACTTTAACCCATAGAATAAAATAAATTTTCATGAGTTTGTAGTGATATATATATATATATATATATATATATATAATTGAATAAATAAATACAATGGGGAGAAGGGAAAACTATTTTTTAGAGAAGTATTTCAATTAATACATGTAAAAGAAATGAAAGAATTAGAAAAATTACTATTAGACAAATACCCACAGTAATAACTTGAACAAACCAGATCCAAAGATGGATGCTAAGTTTAGTGAGTGAAAGTTTGAGAAAGGATATTTGCTTAGAATCAATTGTTTCCCTAAAAGATCTTTATTAATTTTACAAAGAGGTAAGTAGTTTATGTGAAGAAACTCAGAAGTCACTATCTTAACCAAGAAATAATCAAGGTTAATATCACCAATAATAAGACAAATCAATATTATGAACCCTCAATAAGATGCACTAAGAAAAAAAAAAACGATGGACTAAGAAGTGTACCACATCATTTTTGTGGTATTCTTCCCAAAACGCATAACCTCATTCTAATCATGAGGCAGTATCAGACAAAATATGACCAGTAGACTTGAAAAATATCATGGTCATTAAAAACAAGGAAAGGCTGAAGAACTATTAAAGATTCTAAGAGACTAAAGTGAAATACAATTAAATGCAAGTAGGACGCTGGAACAGGAAAAAGGACATGGTTAGAAAACTGGTAAAATTAAATAAGATCTGTAGATTAGATAACAGTATAGTTCCTATATTAATTTCCTGGTTTTAATAATTGAGCTATGGTTATATAAAATGTTAACATTGGGGGAAGCTGGGTAACTGGTATGTAGGTATTTTCTGAACTATTTTTACAACTTTCCTATGAGTCTAAAATTAGATCAAAATAAAAAGTTAAAAAGTAAATCAGAGAGCTGGTAAAAAACATGGACTAGATGGGTCAAGACTCAGGAGAGGGTAGAAACATGGAAAAGCAAGCTAATGTTTTATGGACACTCGTTTGCAGAGAGTATTTGCTGATTTAGGGGTTTGCCTGGGCACAAGCCTGCTGCAGAGGGACACAGAGACTGGCAGAGCATCTGGCAGCCCTGAAGGGCAAGAGAACGAAAATGGAACTAATTAACTGTAATACATATATATGAGAAAAGATATACATCTGGAATACCTAAAGAATGCCTACAAATCAATAGAAAAGACAACAATAAAAAAGGAGCATAAGACTTGATCAGTTACTTAACAAGAATAAAATATTCAAATGGTCAATAAAACTTTTAAAATGGTGATCAAGGAAATGCAAATTAAAACTACAATACACATCCATCAGAATGGCTAAAATGAAAAAGATGGCCAATCTGAAGTGTCAGTGAGAATGGGAGGTGCTGGAACTCTCATGCATGGCTGGTGTGACTGTAAAATGGATTAACCATTTGGAAAACTCAGTATCTACAATATTCAAATATACATACACTCT
>PVIY010059642.1:0-11952 GCA_004026745.1 Myrmecophaga tridactyla | reverse complement strand
ATTATTTTCATCATAGTTCCATTTTAAAAATTCTCAGCCATATTATTTATTCTATAGTGTTCCCTTCCCCCAGAAACATTCCTTCTTCATGCTCCAATTCAAACTGGTGTCACCCAAGGCATGTTTTAAAGGCTATAATATTCTAGCATCCACTAATAGCTCCACAGAACTAAGTCTATTGCTTATGAGTTCCTTTTTTCCTCATTATTTTCTTTCATTTTTCTTTGGCAAAATTCCTTGGAAAGGATATGCTAGAAAATCCTTGTAAGTCCTAGCCTGTCTTAATTTTGTTCTTCTACATTTGTCCTTGAATAATACTTGGGTTATGTATTGACTTTTATATTTAAACACATTGTTTCTTGAGAATTTTAAATCTATCATGTCATGTTATTATACTATTCAGTATTTCTGGTATGTTACTATCCATTTAAGTGATTTTGTTCACTTTAGAAATATCTAAGATGATTTAATTATTTTAGGCTTTTGAAATTTCAGTGATGTAGCCAAGTATGTTTATTTTTCTCATTCATTGTGCTCCACAATTGTCTCCTACAATACAGAGTTTGAAGTTTTGGTTTGATAAATTCTCCATTACATTTGCAAAAATAAACGTTTTGTCTTTTCTATTTTATCATGTTTGAAATGTTCTATTTTTTTCATATTTTTGCCTTCTTGGGTAGGTTTTTTATGATATCTAGCTACCATTTCCTTCATACTGTCTGTGGTGTTTTGAAGCTGTATTTACCCCAGGGGAAAAACATATATCCTTAAATCTAATTCATTCTTGTGGGTATAAACCTATTGTAAGTGGGATCTTTTGATGAGGCACTTCAGTTAATATGTGACCCACTTCATTCAGGATGGGTCTTAATGCTGTCAACATAGTCCTTTATATTTGGAATGAATATGGGGAAGAGGGGTTATGGAAGCAAGAAGCTGAAAGTAACAAAATGCAGGTGAAAATCGAGACATTAGCAGATACTGCCTTGTGCTTTGCCATGTTGCAAGAAATCAAGGATTCTAAGTCAGTTTTCATGAAGAAAGCATCACTTTGATGATGCGTTCTTTGGAAATTTACCTGGCCTCAAACTGTAAACTAATAAATTTCCATTGTTTAAGCCTACCCATATAATGGTATCTGCTATAGGCAGCTTGGGGCACTAAACCAAATTTTAATACCAGGAAAGTGGGGTGCTGCTATAGCAAATACCAAAAATGTGGCCATAGCTTTCAAATTGGGTAATGGGAGAAGCCGAAAGAATTGTGAAGTTCTTGATTAAAAAAAGGCTTTGAAGGGACTGTTGGTAGAAATATATATGCTAAAGATAATTCTTATGTTTTAGATTCATTATTGGAAACTGGAGGAAAAGTGTTCATTCTTTAAAGAAGCTGAGAACTTGTTGAAATTGAGCTCTACTGTCAGTGGAAGGCAAAATGTGAAAGAGGTGGGCTCAGATACTTATCTGAGGTGATTTCAAAACTAAGTGATAAAAGTTTATCCTGGTTTCTCCTTGCAGCTTATGGTAAAATGCAAGGTGGAAGGAATAAGATGAGCACTGAACTCCTGGGCTAAATGAAACTAGAAATTGATGGTTTGGAAAATTTTGAGTTTATGGAAAGTACATCCCCCCAAAATACTGCTCCATGTCATTTAGCACAAGTCAAGATCAGAAGTGTAGTTGTCCAGGAAGGATCTGGGGAACGTCTAACTGTCTAATGGTTTGGACCCCGGTTTTTGTGAGTCTGTATGAATGGAACCACTGCCAGCCTGGACTAAAAGACACAGAAAAGGACAGATTGAATGAAATCACTCCAAGTGCAGAACAATGGGAGGTGAGGACTGGACCAGAGACATCTTCTCGGTCCAAGAGAGTGGGCACACCCACGTGCACGGAAAGTTGAATATGCACCATTACATGGAGAGAGTGGGCCTTCCACCCCATTGCTGAGGAAGAAGGCTGACACCACAGGGTTTTCAGAGGGTGTAGCCTTCACCTAGTGTTTGGGAAGACAAGGAAGAGTTGTACAAGGGCTTGGAAGGGGTTGGGCAGCTGCTCCACTAGAGCCTAAGGACAAAATATCATAGGTGACTCTGAGAACTATAAATAATGTGGCTGATACCTTTCTGGGTTTCAGAACTGTTTTGGACCTGTGACTCCTGTTTTCTTTCCAATTTCTCCCTATGGAAACAGGAATGTTTATTCTATTCTTCTCTCTCTTTTGTATATTGGAAAGAGAAAACTTTCTCTCTTGGTTTCACAGGTTCACAGAGAGTGTGGAATTGTGCCCTAGCACACCTGTGGTCAACTTTGTTTTAAACATTGTTACTGAAATGACAATATTTGGAGGGTATTATGAAGGAACGCATTTACTTTGCACACAGAAAAAACATGGGACCCAGAGTGTGAAAATGCAGAGTCTGGTGGTATGAAGATATATGTACCCCAGCAAAGATCATGTTGATATATTTAATCCATCCTGTGGGTGTGGACAAAATTTAAATAAGAAATTTTGATATGTCTACTTAAATTAAGGTAGTCTTATCTTATGTATCTTATAAGGTGACCGACCTCATACAAGATGTGTCTTAATCCTCTTACTGGAGTCCTTTATAAACAGAATGCATATAGAGAGAGAAAGAAGGAGAGAGAGAGAAAGAGACGGAGACAGAAAGAGAATATTGGAAGCAGGAATCTAAAAGCAATAAAACCTGGAAAAGAATAGAGAGACCAGCACATGTTGCCATGTGCCTCACCATGTGGCAGAGAAGCCAGGCTCACTGGCTACTGGCCTTCAGAAAGAAAGGATTGTCTTGATGATGCCTTAGTTTGGTCATCTTCCTGACATGAAATTGTAAGCTAAAAATTCCTGCTGTTTAAGTCAACCCATTTCATGGTATGTGCTTTAAGCATTCTGGAAAAGTAAAACATTCTATTTTTAATTTTGCTGGTGGGTTGGTCTACTTTCCGCAGTATTTCTTTAATGTCATCTTCCAAACAATACTATTTGATATTTCTACAACCTGAATTTCTTTTGAGGAATACTTGTTCTCTGACTGCCTCATTTGGTGGTGATTGGCTCTTTGTTTTTAATAAAGTCAATCTATTTGTATCTCCATTGGGAGTATATTTTATTTTCAAGTATTTTTTGATTTACTGAATTTGTTTCTTCCCATTTTTTTTATGTTTGTTCATCCTGATTTATTTCATTTTATGATGTGTATCAAGCTGGTGGTTCTTGGCTATCTCTTCACAGTCAAGAATGAGAAAATGAAAGGAACTCAAGAGTTAAGTGCATGTGGGCACATGACCAGAGCAATCTGTTCAGACTCTTTAGGAAGGAAAGGTCAAAATACAGAGTTCACCTTCCCTGGGCATATTCAGTATTTGTTTATCCAGCCACCATCTTAATCTTCACAGAAAGGGCCAAATTCTTTGTTCAGGGAAGGTATGGGATATGAGGAAATCATTAGCTTCCTGGAGATAGTAATACTAATAATTTGTGTTCAGCCCATTTTAGTCCTGCCTTAGATCAGTGAAAATACTTTGGATTCTTGAGTTTCTCAGGGGTTGTTCTGATTCCCTGCCCTTAAACACCACTCACCACTGTAGTAAAAAACATCTGAACTGACTCCATTCTGCAGGAGTATTTGTTACTCTTGTCTGAGCCGTCTTCCTGCACTGTCTCCTTTTGTTTCTGAGATACTTTTTGCTTTCTTGGCCCCCCAACTCACTGATAGCAACTTCTCTGCCTCCTTTGATTGACTTATTTTTTCATACAATCTTTCAATGTTAAGGAGCCTCACGTTCCTTTCCTAACCTCCTTCTCTATAGCTTCATGATCCCCTGAGATGTTCTAAACCAAGGCGATGGCTTTAAATGTCTACATTCCAATGACTCACAAATGATATATTTCCAGTTTCGACACCTTCCTGAACTAATGGATAAATACATACAATCGGCTAAGGACAGATCTATTAAAATGAGTAACAGGCAGCTAAACCTTGCCAAACCACAATGAAATATTCACTCATGTCTACTCCTCTTAGTATTGACCCACAACCTGCTCCTCTTACACTATTTCCTATGTTAATAAAAGTACCAGCCAACTCCCAATTGTATCAGTGACTGCATAAGGGTAACTCCTAATGCTTTTTACATCTTGATTCCCAATTGTAGTTTATCTCTCTATCAACAAAATATATTCCAATTTCAAATCTTTCTCTTCATATCCATCATAATCACTTTTTTCACCTAAGCACCAACATTTCTTGTCAGTACTTCCTCATTAATTCCCTATTTTCATTATTGATGTATAATTCATTCTCTGTCTAAGTCTGAGTGATACTTTACATATGAAAGGTATCTCATGCCCTTGCCTATTCTGATGCCTTTCCACCATATTAAGAATTCCGATTTCTTTCCCAGTTTATGGAGCAATCAATAAGTGGCATAATCTATATTTGAGATACACATCTCCTCTTTGAATATAAACAAATACAATTTCTCATAGAACATTTCTCCTAATTTCTTCCTTTTGGATTTCTGGATAATCTTCTAATGTGATTGAATCTTTAATTACATTTTGATTCAATATTGATTAATTCCTGTTCTCCTATCCTTATGAAGTTATTTTTGTATGATTCCTAATTGTTCTGCTTAATTGATATCAAATGTTATAAATCCTTATTGAATAGTTCAAAATATTTCTGACTGAAAGAGCCAATCAAGTCATTTAAGGGTGAATGTTAAGATAAATATATGATAGGTTTATTGTGGATCCATATAACAGATAGATCATCATAAAGACACAGAAAATGTGTTTTATGAAAAACAAGTAATATTTTCATCTTCAACCTATTCCTTAGCAACTTCTGTTTTTGCAGTGATGGTCTGTCTTTCCAGCATGTGATTACCTCGACATTCTTTGTAAATTCATTTAGCCTTTTTTTCTTTCCAAGTTGCTATAATTATGATCACACTAAAATACAATCATTTTTAAAATACCTATCAAATCATTATGTATCCATAACTGTGGTCTTTCTTACCTATGTAGCTTCCATCTTCTCCAAAAGAAAATCCAAACTGTATGGCCTGACCCACAAGCCCTGTCTTGATAAAGACCCAGTGGTTATTTCACCATTTTTTCCCCTACTCTTCCTCACAGGTAGTGCTGAGCTTGACTGAGGTTTTGTTCAGTTTTCTGGCACGTTTCCTTTTCTTTCACATCCTTCAATTATCAGTGTTACCTCTCTGAATATTTTCACAGACTATAACTAGCTTCTTCTCCAGAAGCTCCATATGCTGCTCTGACACAGCCTTACCCTCAACTACTGTTACTTATTTGCATCATTTTCCAACTATGCTGTGAGCTCTTTTTGCCTTTTTTGTCTTCTTATCCTCAGTATTTAGTAGATCATCAGTGCTTTGAAAAATGTTGAATAACTGCTTGTAATGGAAGCTCTATGTGGATTACAGACTGGAATTACCTGGTGAGTGACCTCAGATGTGCCCTCAAGTGGGGAGCCCTTTCACAGGGACAGCTTGCAGACTCCCACAGGAGGGGACACTGGGTCTCCTTTTGTGCACCAGACAGTGTGCAGCTGAGAGCAGTTGGCTTGGCACCTAAGCTCAAAGTATTTGTATTGACATAGAAGAATGTATCCAGGTGTACTCAGAAGAAAAAAGGAAAGCAAAGAAAGTCAGTTTTTTACTGGAACACAGCCCACTGAAGCTCCTCCTTCTGTGGGATGCCGAGAGCTGGGTGACTGCAACTTCTGCATTTCTGCACACAAGCTCCTTCTGTGTCACATTACATTCATGGTGCTTGTCCCTTACCCAGAAGATAAAAATCCAATAGTCACTTTTAAAATTTCTTGAAGGAATAAGTGAGTAGGAATCTATATGTCAAATAAAAGAAGCCATGAATCAAAAAGCCAAAAGTCTGAAAAATAGTTTAAAATGAGAGATTTCTTTGTGCTATCAGGTGTTTGTTTCATTACGTGATCCACAAACCCGCCTTAGTTTTCTTTCTTGTTAACTGGTCCTTTAATATATATATATATATAAGACTGAGTCAGCTTGCTCAGAGTCCACTTACTGCCTGTTTTAATTTTCCAATGTAAGGGAGTGGTGATGAGCCAGTTTTCTGCTTGGGAGTGAAGTTCACAGTGTTTGTGGATGGGCCTGAGTGAGACTGAACCAGACCCCAGGAATGGCCCTCAGTGGCACATGGGAGTAGAGGTTCAGTCCTTGGGAGATGCAGCCCTCAGGTGTGGGTGCCAGGACCCTCCTGCTTTCCTTGCTGCTTCCCTGGCCAGGCACAGGTGAGTGGGGAGGAGGGCCAGCTGTGTTTCTTCTCACTTTACTCCACAGAACATTCCCAGGCCTTTGTCTCTTCCTATTTCCTCACCAGAAGACCTGAGGACTGTTCTAATTTCAGTCTGTCTTTCTCCCTCTGTCTTCCTGGGTCCTTTTCTGTTCAATCCATGTTCATATGATGTTTAAGTATCTAGAATTCAGTCATTGTTTTTCTGTAAAAGACTTAAAAGCTAATATATCAATCTTGTGAGGATTAAATGATACAATTCATAAAAAGCTTATTTCTAATAGGAAAAAATTATATATGTGATATTAATTACTATTTTTAACCTTTGTATCTGTTCAGTTTTATATGAAGCTTTTCTAAAGTTGAACCTAAAAATATTAAAATTGAATTTTTAATTTTTTTTGTTTTAATTTTGTTGCATTTTTGCTTGCATTCGTCTCAAAATATTTACTTTGTTCCTTTAGGTGACATATATATATATATATATATCACCTAATATTTCCCTTTTGGACCACATTCCTACTTAACTTGTGAAATCTTTGTTACATTGGTTAAGAGTGAGTTTTCTAAATCTACACTAGTGAACGTCCAGTTCACCATTTGTCATCTATATATGCCTGTGTCTATTAGATATAGTTGGTATCTAGAACAAGTAAATCTTCTATTTTCTCATTGATCTATATTCTAGATGCTCTACTATTATGATTATATAATCCTTGCTTATGATACAATGAATTCCTGAGCCATGACTGACTCTCCTCTCTAACTCCAATGTCCCTTCCTCCGTAACAGTGCTACTCCATAAAAGAACAAATAAATGTTCCTTTCTTGTATTACAATATTTGCTCAAAGTCAAGCTATGTTAGATCTTCACTCCATATTCTGTCTTTCTTATTTCTTATTGGAAGAAGAAGGATTTGGTTCCTTCAACATATTTATAATATCCCCCTACATCTGACTCATTTTACCAGTTGCTTAATTTCCTTTTCATTCTCTCTGAAGACATTATTTTTTAAGGTTGTGACATTCTACTCTAATTTTTCCTTCATTTTAGAGTTCTTAAATAACTATAATGCTAAGAGTTCTTGGACTGCTACGTTGTTTCCCAAAACCTTTTCTCTCACATCTCTAAGAAAACTTAATGTTCATATATTTTCAGTTAGAGTCCAATTTCATGCAACTGTCTCAGAAAATGCATATCAGTAGAAAGCTTTCTAAGCCATTGCGCTCATACATAAGTATGTCTATTCTGCCTGTACACCATTAAAAAATTTCATCAGGCTTTAAAATAACTTTGCCTAAACTTTTAAGGCAAGTGTTTCTTCATTTATTGCTATAAAACAGAATGAATCCAGTACTATTCTTATATTTTTGTAATTGACGTATTTTAGATTTATTTCAAAAAATTGAGGAAGTTTCTTTATCCTTGGTACTGTCAATTTTGAATGTAACATGGCTAAGAGGTAGGCCCTTTGTGTTCATTCTGCAAAGCAATTCGGTAGGACATTTCATCTTTAAACCAGATATTTATATATAGACACTTGAGTTTGCTTGGTGAATAAATCAGTGAATAAATGACTAGGATATGGTTTTCCTGCTGAATTTCTAAATGTTTTAGAATTCCTTTTAACTCATTCACAATCTAGACTGGACTTATCTTCCTAACTCAGTCTCTGGACTAAACTTCCAGGACAGTTCTCAGTGATCGGACCTGCCCACCCTGTTGTTGCTCATGTCTTCAAAGAGGTTGTGTTCTCCTGCCACCTCAGTCCCTCCATGGATGCCCAGGACATGGAGGTGAGATGGTTCCGGGATCAACCACCATTTGTTGTACACATGTATCAGGATGGCCAGGACATCACAGACTTACAAAGAAAGGAATATCACGGAAGGACGGAGTTTCTGGGGGAGAACATTACCCAAGGCATTGTTGCCTTGAGGCTGCGTGGGATCCAGGTCTCAGATGAAGGGAAGTATGGCTGTATGTTTCAGACCTTCACATTCTTCAATGAGGCACATTTTCCACTGAAAGTTACAGGTGAGGTTTTGTCAACATATTTTAAGGGTAGTTTGTTATTCAGTTCACTGTTCCTTCTCTACTATCCTTCCTCATTTCCTTCTCTTATTCTTAATTCTACCTTTCATCTTACTCTTTATGTCCATTTCTACCTTTGTCTAGTTTAATTTTCCCTATTGTTTATTATATTGTGACTTATTCAGTATTACAATCTCTTACTCAGGTATTGTTCCCTTTCATTGATAATGGTAAATTGTGTCTAATCCATTCTCCCTATTCATCTTATTGAATAATGAAATATTTCAATAGCTAAATTAATATAAAATAGATTTCAATAAATACAGCAACACATAAGATAGATATTTTCCTACAGTGAAGTTTTTATTATTATGTATCTGTCAATTTATTGTGTTGTACTTAAGTCATGGGCTCCATAATCATGTCTCATTCAAATTTGGGCTCTATTATGTAACTGAAGTCTACTTAATTTACTCAATGCAATGTCCCTTTAAATTATAATTAGCATGACAATATTTCTGTATAACTATAATGATTTTATATATAAATACTTTCTAAAGACATGCCGCATAATATATTTTAAGAACTTGTTCTGGCATGATAGCAAGCCTACAATTTGCTATAAAATCCTCCCTTTATTTATGTGCAAATTTCTCAGGCACAGGCTCAACCCCTCACATTCATCTCGAAGGAGGTGAGGCCCATGGAATCCGGCTGCTCTGCACGTCCTCAGGGTGGTACCCAGAACCCAGGGTTGGGTGGACAGACCCCAGTGGTCAGAACTTACTGCCTCTCTCTGTGATAAAGCATCAGATGGTCAATGGCCTGTTCCATGTGGAGACAACAATCGTTGTGCTGACACATTCTGAGGGTAATGTGTCCTGCTTCATTCACAACCCTCTTCTCGACATCAAGAAAGAAGCAAGGCTTTCTGTGGCAGGTGAGGCTCCCTGTCCAGATATTGATTCAATGTGCATTAGATCAATCCTAGAAACTGGAGTAAAAATTAAAGGATATTTGGCTATTCCCTTTCCCACCCATATATTGAGATCAAATACCATGAATCTTCCTACTGATTGCCCAAGGCCTTCCTTGGGAATACACACAGGATTCTTTCTATCCACTGTTCATGTTTCCAAAAATTATTTGCAAATAAAGGAGGTTCTGATTCCACCTTGGGGTTGACACATCAGCTAGAGTTAAGTGCAGAAGAGAAAGTCTCTAATTTAAGTAATTTGGGATTCTTGGAAGGATGTTTTGTTCCTATGCAATTATTAGAGGGAGTGCAGTATAAGAGTCTGTGTTGGGGCTCCAAGAAGGATTCCAGGCATACTGACATGCCTTGCTGTCGAGTTACCATCTATAAGGGCACTGTGTTTCACTGAGAATGCAGCATTGCAGAACTTCAAAACCTCTGCATTCCCAGAAAGCTGGGCAATAGACACAAGGAGCTGTGATCCATGAAACTGGATGGCACTTCACAGAACCACTTCAGTTGCCATCACAGTACAATACTTCTCATCCCCAGAGCCTGGAGAGAAATATCAGAAAGATCCTGCAGAGAAGTGCCACCTTTCCCAATGGTACTTACCAGCAGAAATATCCAAAAGAGTAAGAATTAGACCTCTGTCCCATGCCTACTTTCCAAATCTTATAAAAGTGCATCTCATTGACAGAATCTAGTTTGTATCCAGAAACATTGCTGCCAGGGAACATTGTCCACTTTCATGACTAGGGATAAGGATGGAATGGATGCATATTTCATCCATTTAGCACAGTCTACAGGCTCCAGGACAGAGAACAACAGATGGTTGCCTAAGTTTTTGTTGATTTTTTTCCTAGTTATCTGTGTAATTTTTTTTTTTGAATTCCTTCTTAGATACATCCTTGATTTTTATTGGGTAATGAAAGAGTCTGAACTTATAAGATCACAAGATAACTACTGACTTCCACTTGTATTTACTGCTGTTTTTCTTTGTTAGATGATTTGTTTCCCAAAATCCCAGTCTGGAATAAGCTGCTTTATGCTGCTGTTGCTATTATGGCATTCTTCCTCATTGGTGCTGCCTTCAACTTCTGGAGACAGCACAAGACAAAGAGTGAGTCTTTCTTGAAAAAGTATGGATTATAACAGGATTGGGAACACTTGGCTGGAAATTTATGTTGTGTCTAAATGGTTGTTTCTCACCCTCAATACTATTCACATTTGGGGTAGGACAAGACTTTGTTGTGGGCTCTGCCTTATTATACATAAGATGCTTAAGAGCATCTCTGGCTTCTACCCACTGACACTACCAATGGCAGTATCAAATTGTGACAAACAAAAGTGAGTACAGAAATTGACACATATACCTTGGGAAGAAACATTTCCTGCAGTTGAAAACCACTTATCTAAAACAACTTTTGTTTCTACCAGTGTAGTCAGATTATTTTCATAGTGATAGCATGGACAGCAGCAACCCAAAGGAGTTGTAAGCCTGTGTGCATGCAAGCGTGTACATGGGTGCATGGTTTTAGGTCTTGATCTCTCAATGTGCTGTCATAGCTGCTTCAAAGTGGACTACAGTCTGCTCTTCAAGCCCCATATTCTTTGCTCAAATGCTCCTAAACTCATTCACAGTCTTAAAATGTACCACAATTGTGAGTCTTTAACTGTACTGTCCTCTTTGTATAGGGCAGTCAATAATGTAATTAGTTTCTCAATGTCTATCTTGTTGTTTTGTTTTAAGCACCATGAGGTTAAGAGGACTTATTCTGCCTTGTTTCCCATTGTGTCCTTGGCATCTGCTTTATTGCTTGGGCCCTGGTATGATGTCCAGCTGATATGCAGCAGCATGGCAATCCCTGCTAGTTGCTTAATAACCATTGCCCCTAGCTCCCAAGTATTTCTACAAAGCTCTGCCATTGAGGACCTATCTGAGGCCACCAGACTTTCTGACATATCTGAAATTAAGGGTCAAATTCCTGGCATGCAATGGCCCTATACTACCTCCATTATGATCACCTAGGCTTAAAACATAACTATTGTTGAATATTTTTTTAATATTAACTATGCCTAGAGCATTAACCACATACTTATGGTGATATTTTCAATGAATAAATGAAGAATTGTCCATTGATCTCTTTAGAGTGTTGTCCTGGTTTGAAAGGAAGTATGCCCCCTAAGAAAAGCCATGTTTTAATATAAATTTCATAAAGGTAGAATAATCTCTATTCAATACTGTATGTTTGAAACTGTGATTGGATCATCTCCCTGGTTGATGTGATTTAGTTAAGAATGGTTGTTAAATTGGATTAGGTGACGACATGTCTCCACCCGTTTGGGTGGGTCTTGATTGGTTTATTGGAGTCCTATAAAAGAGGAAATATTTTGGAGAATTAGAGATTCAGGGAGAGCAGAGGAGAACAACATAGCCACGAGAAGCAGAGTTCACCAGCCAGTGACCTCTGGAGATGAAGAAGGAAAACGCCTCCCGGGGAGCTTCACGAAACAGGAAGCCAGGAGAGTAAGCTAGCAGATGATGCCGTCTTTGCCATGTGCCCTTCCAGCTGAGAGAGAAGCCCTGACTGTGTTTGCCATGTGCCTTCTC